>BPLS01030466.1:12345-27697 GCA_019656275.1 Rhododendron kiyosumense | reverse complement strand
TATTTCACTAAATTTTGCATTATATATATCAAGTGTGCTGTATTTATATGTGTTTTGCCATGATAGCGAGGAGATACGCCGCCTCAAAACTGCCAATCCTCATATATCACATCAAGTAGCTTTTACCACCGCTAAACTCAATGTAAGTGTTATTTAAAAGGAAATGATTTTGTCACTCCCTTTTTTGTTAACGTCACTCCCCTGCAAGTTTATTTTTGAACAAAAAATACACTTGCAGGGAAGTGGTTTTTACAAAAAAGGAAGTGACAAAATCAACAGCCTATTTAAATTAACTGATATATTTATACATGACGGTGTACGTTACCAATAAATAAAGCTTCTTTAATTATTTGGTTAATTTTTCTAATTACTGCAAATTGCTATAAAGTGGGCCAGGAACGGTCCGCATTAATTCACCAACCCGCGGGTCAATAATGTCTGGGTGCAGCAACATTAATTGTAAGTACACATTTTTCAGTTAACCAATGTTTTCTGTTAAATTAAGGAACAGAATGAAAAACAAAACTCATTTCCATGTGGATTGACAATTAATCTTCCAATGCTAAATCAGCTACTCCTTAAAGAACACTGTATTTGAAGAGAGATGCTACGATGACAACATTTTGCTACAACATCCTTACAACAAACTAGTAGGCCCCACCACTTTACAGCAAAAAAACTAAAAATATGACTCTCTGTCAGTCTCTCTTATTCTCTCTCTCTCTCTCTCTCTCTCCTCTTCCGCCCAAACCCAAATCGTCTCTCTCACTCTCAAAACCCAAATTGTTCAATACAAAATCAGTTCCTCCAAATCGTTACCAGTAAACAAAATCAAAAGTGAAAACAGTAAAATCTTGAATTGGGGTTTAGTAAAATATCCACTCAATTTATAAAGTAACAGAGGTCCAAGAAAATCACCCACTACTGCCACAGCCCACCCCCATCACCACCTCTGGCGACCACCTCCACCGAAGCTCCTTCGAAGCACGGTCAAATTGCGAAAATCAAATCGCCCACCTCCGAAGCTCCATCACCAAGGACTCTCCTGATTTTCTCCATTTCTCTAACATGGAGAAAACTGAAAAAGCTCCAAATCAATGAACATAATACATTTCAAGAAGGGGGGAAGTCCTAAAATTAGAACACTATCAACCCTCAATCCCTGATTCAGAATATACATTAGCTAAGGAGGAAAAAAGTTTGTAGAAGACACAAGTAGCAATAGTTCTAGCAACACTTGAAGCAGGGATTAGGGCTCATACAAAAACTGTGTGCGAGAAAGAGAGAGTGAGAGAGAGGCCGCAATGCTCGATCGAGAGAGATTGATCGATCAGGAGAGGGGGAGAGACGGACCTTGGTCGAAGTTCGAGTGGTCGCCGGAGTAAAGAAGACAGTGGTGGTGGGATGGTGGCTAGCTGGGTTAGTACAATCTGGAGGATTTTCTGCTGTGTTTTTTTTAATTTTTGAGTTTTCATTTTTTTTTTTGACTGGGTTAATCAGTGGTCCCTTGGAGCTGCCATGTCAACATGTTGTAACAATGTTGTAAAAAAATGTTGTAGGTGTAGCATTACTGGTATTTGAATCAAGAAACGATAATTATCAACTACCGATGCATATATGGAGCGAATGAAAACATGAATTAAAAAAAAACAAAAAACAAAAAAAAAGTTTCACTAAATTTCCTATTATTTTCCTTTCCCTTAATTACGGAATTTTTCGATCTCCAATATGTAAGGCTTTGTTTGAATGTAGAACTTATAGACGAATTATATGGCAAGGGATATAGTAACGCCAATATCTCTTAATTACCTTCTTTTTGCTCTATAAATCTAGGATTCAAAAACAAAGTAAATTAAAATTACAAAGAAATCCCCAACCCCCGCCCCACCTTTTTTTTTTTCCCTTTTTCTTTTGCAACATTGGTGTTTAATTAGTTGGTGTTGCAGGAATTAAGTGACAACCCCGTGTTGTAGAACCATTGACGACAACTAGCTAGGGCTTTTCATATACATAATGCTTTAGTTTCCTTTATGTAGTATTAGATACTACTACTAAGAGGTTTTTTTTCTTTTTCATATTCACATATTTTGTATTCAGTCAAATTCTCTTAACTTTGGATTAAATATTCCTTGGGAAATTAATAACTTCACAAAAGGGTAACGTTGCCCTAGACAATTCTGGCCCTTAAACTGAGCCCAAACATATAGTAACTAGTGCATGCCCGTGCCTTCAGGCACGGGTCGAGCGATTGGCACACGCAAACAAACACTAAACTCATGTGCAATATATCATCCACTACCCAACGAATTCAACTATGCAAAAAACAATAACCCAAACATATTCGAGTGACCTTAATTATGTGTGAACAAACTGATCGTTCCCAAAGGCACATACCAACATAATTTTATCACCACGAAAAACAAACCAATTACTCGTGCCGACAGCACTACCTACAAATTTAGAGTGTATTTACTATTTAAGATAGAAATGTATTACAATCAAATTGGATTTCTCCATGAATTCATATTGTACGTCCACTCACTTTCTCTTCCATTTTGATTGAAGCCAACAACCAAAGCAATACAATACACAACACATGACCATAAGAGGAAATGACAAAAACAAAAACATAAAAGATAGAAGAAAACAAAAACAAAAACAAAACAGAGAAGGCCACATGGCCTCTCAAATATAACTCCTGCGCTATCACTTGCAAGGAGATTTTTCTTGTGAACAAAAAGCTATGGGGTTTCAAAGGAAACCATTTCTTTCTGTTCAATTCCTATATCTTCCAAGACATTGTTGCCCTCTCATGGAGTTTATTTTTAGAGTTGTTAGCCTTACTACAATACATCATGATCTTGCATTCCTTGATCAGATTGCTATGAAGTTGGTTTTCTTTGATCAGATTCACCGCTTTCAACCTCCTATTTCTACTTAAGTCGGTCCTTGTCCCCAGATGTATCCAAGTCTTGGGGCTAACCCCCGAAGTTCAGCCTCCATGCTTGCGCAGTCATGCAACCGTCATCCCTATGTACTCCACCAAAGCAAGCAATTAATTTTGAAGCAGTCAATTTCATGTTAAACTGCATCATGCATGAAAATTGTAAGTCACTCAATGGCAAGTATATCAACCAAAGACACCAAGTTTGAGAACATAACAGGCTAATGGCTCTAACTGGAAGTTATTCCTAAACAAACATTAAAGAAGTAAATAAACCTAAGACCAGCATTTCCATGAAACTATATCCAATATCTCAGTCCCTGGACAATACAACCAAATATACAAGCAGTTCATAAAGACGACGAACAATTGAAACTCAAATTTAGTGTGCAAACAAAACCTCATAAGCTTGTTATTGCACCCTTCTCAATTAGCTTAATGTACCATTCATAATGACCAATGACCATGGACAGACAAATAGGAAAAAACATCAAATCTAATACAGAGCACCCCAACGGCATCACATGACTATAGTGACGGTTAATCTAAGTCTTATTTTTTTACGTTTTGCATATTAGATGTTGTGAGACAATTTTTTTCGTTTTTCCAAGATCTAACAGTCAAGGGTTTCAAGTGGAAACCACCACCAACTAAACCTTTTGCATAAATAATTTTTTAAGTTTTGTCTGTTGTGACCTATTAAACTGTGCATTCCACAATTAAACTGTGCATTCCACACCAGCTAAAAATTGGCAAGAACTAAACGCACCAAAATACCTTGATCATACAGAACTCACTCAAATTTTATTTTATTTTGATCCGTATAATCGCCTCAAGGGCTATAGAACTCACTCAATTGGAAAGAACTAAAAGCACCAAACTACCTTGAAGCAAGAAACCAAATGAAGATACTAAATTAAATGGTTTAATCTATTATGGATCTAACAAACAAACGACACTTTACGCAATACTTCATTGAATGCAATACTTTCGTTTAAATTTTTTACCTTTTGAAACTAACCAATGGCAGTGTTGGGTTTAACTCAACCGGAGCCTATTCCAATTTCATCACCGATTCCTCTTCACTGGGCTCAAATTCTATTTGTTCCTTTTCCATCATGGTTTTCAGCCTTAATCAAACAAAAGAATCAGGGAAAAAACTTTTTCTATGCTAGAAAAGACAGCAATATGAAGAGGTAGTTTGGTGTGTATTGTTCAAAAAACACAAAACCATGGTACCTGCTTTCTAGAAATAAATCACCTGGTTACTTTCAGGTTTCAGTCGGGCTATCTACTCAATGCGCAAGAAAACCCATGTTCCATCTCCTGAAAAAAGAACTTGAGTTGTCACTTTGTTACCATCTCCTGAAAGAAGCCAACAGTGATAATTCAAGCTAACAAACCAATATTTGATGTTTATTATAGAGAACAACAGGGGCATGTCCCCTCTAAAGGTTAAAGCCTCATGTGTTATTGAGTAGAAAATAGTACATTCACCGTAAGAGAATAAAGAAAAATTGCATTTAGAAAGCATGTTTTTAAATAGGTCTAAGATGGACAGTATAATGCACAGCAATCAAAGGATTGGGGATTCAGTGGTGCAATGGTGTCATGCAACATCGAGACATTGATAGAAATATGGGGAAACTTCCCATCAGGCAACAACGGTTTCCATATAACCTAAAGGAAAACTAACAATTGGTGGATTATCAATAGAGAGGCCATGGTTGTGTGGTTGGCTCATGTTGAAAAACAATAACTCAAGCATATGTATTCTTGTTGCACTGTTTTATAAGATAGATAGTTTTTCCGAGCTAGAGAAAGGAATACTCCATAATTTTCTCAGTAACCAAAAAATCCCAAAACGAAAAAGAAAGAGAAGAAACTGTTCAAAGAAATGACTAAGACCATGGACATTGCTATCGTAGGCAAACTCACATCTTTACTCGAAATCCAGAATATTCTTCGTTTGCTAGCTCAGATAAAGATACAACTTAGTTCCAATACCGACCTGTGAAAGTATGAGAAGAGATACTCCTTAGGAAAAAACATAAATACTTCAGTCTTAATAACTTACACTTGAATTACGGCATCTATAAATATAAGCAAAGGGAAAAAAACATGAATTGCATACGGAGAGGAGACTCTTTAATTAAATGCCCACTTGTCTAACTGTGGTTTCCTCTAAAAACTTTTATTTGGTCAAACACTTAGAAGGCAATTGAAGTACATGTTCTGAAATGCCGAAAATCGTATCATAAGGACACACATCTAAATTCAAATTGAAGAAAGTGTAGAGAAACCCAACAAAGGCCCTGAAGTCGTGGCCCATTAATTCCAATCAAGAAAAAGTAAACCAAATTCATACCCCAAAAAGGTGAAAATGGACACGTTTCGTCGGTATTCAACGATCAACAACTAAATAAGTCCTATTTGCTCGGTATTCAACTACACAAACAAAAACTTGACTTTAATCAATCACTCTCAGTCTCTAACGGCAAGAGCTGATTGAAGAAAGGTAGAAAACTCCATTGTATAACCTTCTCTTTTACTAATAATATCAGAAGGAAAATTCAACCCAACGCAATAGCCTTCTTTCTGCATGTATGCGCACTGAAGTAAGTGCCATTGCACCCATCCTGTTCTGTATCCAAGTTTAGCACAGGAGCTAATAGCATACCATACGATCAAGAACTGGGTACCAATCAAACACACTTTTATACAATCAGGGGAAAATATATTCAGGAAAGGGTAGCCAAAAGATAAAGAAATTTTAAATCAAGAAAAGATATACGATCAAGAAATTAGCAATGGCCATTCACCCACTTGAAAACAAACCAACATGCATAACTCACATTAACAGTTCTCCAGAAATCTGAAAGCATCACCAGATCTGAAATTAAACTAAAAGGGCTTTTCTGGCCACGTCTTGCACACGTTCGCCGCCCCTGGCCGGAGCTCGCCGACCACACCGCCTTCTCCTGGCCTGACACCTTCGCCTCCTCCATTGTCCACAAGAACGCCTCCTACTTCCGCCATCGCCTTTTCCGACGCCGAAACCCTAGGAATACTGATCGTCGTCTTCCTCACCAGCGTCGGGTCACTGCTCCTGTGGGGTTCACGGGTTGTTTAGGGTTCAAGAGCAGACCTGTTTCCCATCAATTGAGAGAGAGAGAGAGACGTTTGAATTTTGAAAGGGAGCAAGAGATCATGCTTTTGAGAGAGAGAGAGAGAGAGGCACACGTTATAGTGTATGTGGGCTGTCTAATTTGGTGGTCTTGAAGTTTTCTGTATTTACGAAATTGCCATGTCGTAGAATGAGGGGTGGAGATAAATCCAGACTGTTGGATTTGTTTGTATAAGTAGATAAAATTTGTGTCAAGAAGAAATCTGAACCATTAAAAAAGAATATTCCTAAAGATACCCGTCCTATTTTATAAGATAGATGTTGGGCCGTCGCTATTCATTTTCTTTGAAAGGGCCGACACTAACTTTTCTCGAGCTAGTGAGTCTGTGTAGAAATTAAGCAGAAGGAGTCATGTTTCATGTAATTGCAAGTGAATCGAATGATCAAAGGTAGGATGTCTTATGCGATCAGATCAATCGGTTTTAAAAGAGATCAAGCGGCATAAATCAGATTGATTGGGTTATCAACCAACTCATCAATCAAAACCTCCCGTCTAGTTTTTTTTTTGGCCAATATTGTATACGTTAGCGGAGTTAGTGGGAGTGTTAGAGTTAGCACATGAGGGGTTCAGAGGTTATCCATAGCTCTTGCCCCCAAAGCCCTGTCCCTCGTGGGACTCGAGCTTTGATCACCACTGCGAAACCTCCTGTCTAGTTGAGACGGAAATTGGGACTAAACAACAGATCAATTGATTGGGCCATCAATTGGTTTACACAAATTATATTAAGACATGTTCACGGCTCCTCCGTGAATAAGTTAATCTTTAAAATCAATAGCTGCAAACAATCCTTTGACTACATACAGGTCAACCTAATCGAAAATCGTCGTGTGTATACCGAATGACATTTTCGACCTAACTTCAAATCCTCACAGATTCACCCAAACAACACTCCTCAAACATGATAACAAGCACACGTTGTTTTGCTTGTCTCCAGATATATATAAAGGCGTATACTATGTCAACACAGAAGAACATGTAAACAAACCCTAGAGGAGCTCCAGTATTTCTTGTCCCAGGGGCCATTGTTTAGCTTTCCGATTGAGATGACTTTGAGGGCGTCCGATTTCTCTTCGTCGGGTCCCCATTGAAGTGATTCAGGACTCGTCTCCGACTCGAACGCTGCGAGCCAAGGCCGGCCCCAAATATTTGGATGCTCTAGACCAAATGGTGAAATTGTGGTCTGTATAAATTTTCTAATTTAAGGCCTCGTTTGATAACAGTGATAGATGGATGTGATTCGTAAGGAGATGGGATTAAGATTGTGATTGGTAATGAGATGGGATTGATAATGAGTATGTTTGTTTCAGATAGGATTAGATGATGAGATTATTAATATCATATTTGTTTGAGATGAGATTGGATTTTTTTTTTCACGGGATGAGATTAGAAGATGAGATTGAATTGATAGAAGAAATTGGTAATGAGAAAGGATTAGTAATGAGAATGGATTGGGATCGGACTACGAATACTAAGTTCCACTGGGTATTTCTAATACCCCCTAAAGGCCGGATTGGACATCCCAACGGACTACTAGTCCGGAGCTTTTTTTGTTACCAAACAGAGTATTAATAGTTCCGTGGGATTACTACTCCAATCCCAACCCCCAATCCCGTTATCAAACGGGGCCTAAAAATAATAAGCAGAAATACTTATCTATATAGTATCATTTTCGTTTATACTATTAAACATGGTAAATATTCCGGCCTAAATGGCTTGTACGGTTGCAATAATATTCAGTGGTCTTGGGTTTAAATCACAGTAACCTCCAATTTGTGTGACAAGAGAATTTTTTGGCAAAAAGACACTTCAATTTGTGTGACAGGAGAATTTTTTTTTTTGGTAAAAAGACACTTCAAAAAAGTATCTTACTAAGACTTGAATCCAGACATCTTATGTGGAAAAACAAACATTTTACTACTAAATCACCAAAAGGAATTTGTATTTATTATGGTTGCACAAAAAAAAAAAAATATAGTCATCTAGAAAAAGGGTGTCCTATTTTTGACCCAAAATGTGAAGGCTTAAGTGGAAAAGGGGTTTTGGAAAAAACAAAAGCGCCGTTGCCGGGGATCGAACCCGGGTCACCCGCGTGACAGGCGGGAATACTTACCACTATACTACAACGACCTTGTTGGCTTGACCTCTCCGTTATAAATATTTATTTTTTCAATCTGAAGGTGTCTACACTTTGCAGAGTATGTACGGTACCATCCAACTCATCTTTTAACAACAAACATATCATTTTTGCTAAATTTTCCAAATATTCTTGTACTTTGAAGCAAGGTTATGAATGTCATACCGGTAGCGGTACCGTATTTTTTAGTGGTACAATAAGTACCCATAGTAGAATAATTTTAGGTACCGTTTCAAATTTTGCGCTATATATATATATATATATACAGGGCCCTTCTAATGCGGATGCCCGCATTCAAGTAAGTTGCGGACTTTGCCTTTCCCGATCGAATTTCGATGATCCGAGCCGCTCAATGTGTTCAGAACATGATCTTAAGGGTACTCGTTAGAAATCAGCAAAAAAAAAGACCGGGAAGGGCTTCATCCGAGCAGTTTTTGTTTATTTTTTATTGAACGGTTCAAATAAAAACTGCTCAAACCAAGCCCTTTCCGGTCATTTTTTTTTCCGATTTCTTGCGGGTACCCTTAAAATCACGTTCTGAACACATTGAGCGGCTCAGATCATCAAAATTCAATTGGGAAAGGGGAGAAATGGTGTGGTCCGCAACTTGCTTGAATGCGGGCATCAGCATTAGAAGGGCCCTATATATATATATATATATATTTGTATGTTAATATGCATACTTACATGTATCAATGTATGCTTAAAAAGATCCGAAAAAAATCAATTAACATGAAGATATAGAGAAAAAAAATTATTTTTCATGATTATGAGGCTCACATATTAAGAAATAAAAAATTATATATACTTTTTTAGTCCGAGGTCTTAATTGTGGAATTACGACCCAAAACGATGTAAAGTAGGATTGGTTGTCTGGTATTCACCAAGTCTAGTATTTTCCGATATGGCTGATATTGATGGGTATTCCAAGTGAAACGAAAATAGAAGGGTTAGGCAAATTTGGTACATTGGGGCCACTTTTCGGGGGCCTACAACAAAATTTAAAGATGTTGGCCTTTTTCATCAGGCTATTATAGTGGGTATCAAAATATGAGGGCCCTTACAATTTGTAAATTTTTGAAGGTCTAAGGCGACCGTACCTCAAGTTTTAACTTAAGCAGCTCACTCTACCAGTATGTATCGGCTGGTCGGTACAACACAAGATTCAAAACCTTACTTGAAAGGTGTTAACAAAATTTCCAAGCAGTATTTAATTAACAGTTCATGTGCAAATCAAAACTAGGATTTGTTCCTGAAGTTTTGCTGATTAACTTCGACAACATGCTCGAGGCCAAACTGTTGCTAGCTATATCTGACCTTTGTTTGAATTATCCTTGAAAATTGCAAGTTATCGAAACAGGGTATTGCATTGATCGAGGACAATTAATTAAGATCTTCAAGAAGTTAATTAAATTCTTTTTGAGCCAATTCTCTTAAGTTAGTTTATGTTGAGACAAGTAATCCTTAGAAATTTCAAAAAAAACTTAACCAAGAAATCAAACCATTATAGGTGGCATTAAATGTCTAATATTGAAAATGTTCTACTTTCTATCAGGCATTTTTGCTCGCTTATTTCTCCTTCAGCTCCATTGAGACCAACAACTCCACCTCCACACAGTACTCTTTCATCTCGAGGATTTGCAGATTCTTGTAATTGAGGAAGCATATAGGAAGGCAAGCATACATGCACCAATTGGACACAACGCCAGACCCTCAGCAGCCACCGAAGTTTGCAGAACGATTCAGCTTCTTTCTTTGATTCTGGGAGTGGTTGTTTGTTCCAAATCTCTGTTATAGGCACATCAAAAATTTGAAAACGTTTGGAAGGGAAAGCAACCTGTAAACAATAGAATACATATGTTCATTAGTGATTGAATACCAATGAGGTCCAATCAAGCTCTAAATCCATCAAAATAAGCATTCAATATTCCACTATGTTATACGTATATGTTTCTTAGAGCAACAAATTGCAACTCCATATCTTCGACTGAGGTTGAATAATAACGGGGTCCAATCAAGCTCTAAAATCCATCTCTGCTTCAGGTCTCAAAATATGGAGAGCTATTATTACGTACAAACGGAATGCAATACCTTGGTCCAAAGCCGAATGCCGCTATTTCAGATAGATCCATTTATGAGCACTGTTGAACCAGACAACAACAACAACAACAACATAACATAACCCATCTAGTCCCCAATCATTAGGGGTATGGGCGGGGATGATTGGATACAGACCTAACCTTTGGCAATATATGCACAAAGTGGCTGCTCTCAGAGTACCACTGAAACGCCCCCCTAAACCTCCAAGAACCGAGGAGCTACAGGGACGTTTCGTTGTAGAACCATGCCCCAAAATCAAAGCCAAATGGTATCAGAGAGGGCAGGCCTAGAGACCCAAATCTATTTATGTGCACATTACTATACTTCCTTCACTGATAGTCCAGAGCATCGGTATGCACAACAAGCACTGTTGAATCAGACGATCAACAAAAATATCCAGCTCATCAGAGACGTAGCTACATGTGGGCATATGGGGGCCACGGCCCCCGTGTTGTTTCAAGTTTTTTTTAAAAATAAATTTAAAATTTAATATTAGTCATTTTTTTATTTGTTAAGAATTATATTTTGCATTGGGTGTTATTTAGACATTTAAATGTTCAAGAATGTGTTCATTTTGGGTCCAAAAACCCAATTTTCTCTCTTTGTGTCATGGTCTCCCATAAGTTTTTCTTCAATTAATAATCTTATTTCTCTTTCTATCCCCACTGATTATCCAAAAAATTTCCCTCAAAATCTAAAACCAAACAAAATATTAGGTTTCCTAATATTGAAGTTTCAAAATCTTGTTGTTCATAATCCGGCCCTCGCGTCTATGAGATCTTAGCTCCGTCCCTGCAGCTCATATTTAGACAAATAAAATTCAGGCTAATCAAAGATAAAATTTAACTAAGCGCACTATAGTCTGTAGGCATGCCAACTTACAGCAGAGTTGCAGATAAATTGGCCGAGCGAGAAAGGGATCGATGAGATAAATATTTCACCATCTTCACCACTCCACCAAACGGAAATAAATTATTAAGAGGCTGCTTGCCGCGGATGTCGCGTCGGCCTCTTCTTAGTTCTGTGATCTTTTCCTTTGCTCAAGGGCGGAAAAAAAGGAACATGACGAAAGCCGCTGGAAGGAATTCGATTTCGATTTCCTATCTTGATGTTATTTTCCTTGGTTCGTCTGGTTTAGCCTGCTATGTTTTTCCTTAGGTTTACACCAATTTCCTAATGTTTTGGTCTGCATGGTTATGTTAATGCGATGGGCCTCTTCTTACGATATCCTCCATACAGACTTACAAGCCCTTTAAATTTGAGATATTGTATGTTAACTAGTTTTATATGAACAACCCAAAAGAATAAAAACCCTATGAAGTGTGGTCTGAGAAAGAGAGTGTTGAGAGCTTCTCTCTAGAAACCTGTGGAGATCTCAAATCGCCGCCCCTTCCCCAAGAATGTGTTTCTTGTTTTCTTCGTGTTCTTAGATAAGATAAATTATTCATCCAAATACACAGTTTCAAATTGAAAGCACTGTCTTTTCACAATCACTCTCAAGAGTAATTATTTAGTGGCCTTAGGTACCGCCAAGTGAGTTTCAGCCGCAAGAATATTGATCCCTGAAACTCACTTGGTACATGGGTACACCAAATTTACGGAGGACTTCTACTGGTAGTCCTTGCTCTTGCGACTTGGACACGTAAAACCTGAATACCTTTAACAACATTATCATCTGGCTATGCGAACTGCACGTACGATAATTTTTCAAAGATTCGTCATTCATGGATTTGTGGCGTTTCTTTTACTGTTCTAGGAATCACGAAAAAAACCCAATGCCAATCAATAAAGAAAAGAAAAGAACCCAATGCCAATCAAAAAGAATCAACAATATACGAACTAATTGAGATTTTTAATGTAGTGTATTTTAAAAAAAAATTAAATTCTATATATAGTGGACTAACTTTGTGGGACAGATGGACTATTAATTATGATGACTGCATGGGTTGTTATTTTTAATGGGGTCAAATTATGGCTAATGAAAATTTACACAATAATAATACTGTAGCACTTATTGTAAAGCTGAAGCTGCAAATGCAAGACACCAGGTATAGAAAAAAGATCAACACTTCAGGAACTATCAAGAAATACAGAATTCTTGCAATCTTTCTTTCCTCACTCTTTGGCCTTTGCAATAGTCTCCTCTTTTTTACTGAATGAAACTAGAAGTTGAGGTCATTGTTTGTAGAGAAGAGGTTGGGGACTGATTTGTAAAATACATAAAACTTCAAAGGCCAAGGTCCATAGGTGCTGCATGGATTAGGAATTGCTGACTTTGGTTTAGCTTAGCCTTTAAGGCTCCTTCATGACATCAGACATGTGAGGTCATCCATTACCAAGGTTGATTTTAGCACTGGTTTAGCTTAGCCTTTAAGGCTCCTTCATGACATCAGATATGTGAGGTCATCTATTACCAATGTTGATTTTAGCACTTCCCTTTGTGACTTCGTCTAAGTGCACTTTATTTTTTGTATTTATCGATGTAAAAATTACAAAGTTATCCTTTATAGTTCTTTCTTCACACATAAAATGGTAATTTAATAACTTTGTATGCACACAATTTTTTAAAAAATAAATGCACTTAGATAAAATAAGGGTGAAAAAAAATCAATTCCTTAGAGTTTTTTTCCTCAGGGGGTGCTACTTTGACAGAATAATAGTACTGGCAATTATAGTAGCAAGTGACCCCACAACCTTCTAATAAGTAGGCTTGGGGGTTTCACAGTTGGAGTTGGTGTTACTGCTTTTGCTTTTGCTTGCTTGGGGTTTTCATAGTTGGTGCTGTTGTTTTTGCTTTTGCTTGCTTGGAGTTTTCATACTTGCTTGGAGTTTTCATAGTGGGTGCTGCTGCTTTTGCTTTTGCTTGTTTGGAGTTTTCATAGTTGGTGCTGCTGCTTTTGCTTTCATGCATCCGAGAAATTCTTTCTTGGTTGAAAAAGAGAGAAAGAAAAGGAAAAGTGTGTTTCATAGTTGGTTATATTTTTTGACGACTCAAATGTTCGCAAAATATACCACGTCAACCATATCCTATTTGCACCCACGAATTCCTCAATCCATGCATGCATCAAGTTTTATGATCAACTAAGATTTGTTCTTGTTGCACGCCCCGTTCCAGAAACCTTCTTAAAAAATAAGTACTTATTTTGCCACTTCTCATTTAAAAATAAGAAGGGTCATTCCACAAAACCCAAATAAAAAATTCCATTCACATTTTCAAACTCAAAAATAATGTAAATGAAAAAAAAAAATTCAATTTTTTTGGCACCGTATTAAAGATCTCAATGAGATCTATCAAACAAGATCTATAGTGATCGGAAAATTATTTGCGTAAACACATGATTTTTGAGCTTGAAGTTGCCTTGTACAAAAAATAAAACTGTTGCTATGATAATGGGCGTCGACGGAGGGAAATTGTACCGGCGGCTGTGCCGTCTCCGGCCACCGGACGGCCGATCCGAGCCGTCCAAAAATTCTTTAAAAAAAAACTGAGGGGGCCCACAAGGGAATCAACGGCATCCGAGGTGTGTAGGGTGCTTGATCCGAGCACCCCTTTTCCGTGTATATTTGATCTCGGATGCCATTGATTCCCGCGTAGGCCCCCTCGGTTTTTTTTTAAAGAATTTTTGGACGGCTCGGATATCGGCCACGGCCCGGCGCAGCCGCCGGTACGATTTCCCTCCCGGCACCCATTGGTACATATATAAATTCTACCAAAATAATTACCACCCTTCTTATTTTCCGGAACAACCCTTCTTATTCAACAAAAAATAAGTTCTTAACTTGTTTCTGGAACGGGCTCTAATATTTCTGCCTTTCATATCTTTTCTGAAATCATGGAACGAAGGAACACTAAGAGGTGTTTTGACTTAATAATTCAAATAGAAATTTTTTGTCTTTATTTAAATATTTTCATCTTTTCTAGTTTTGCGTTAATTCTTCGAAAATTATTGACCGATTATAATAATAAAAAAGAACTTTAAAACTATGGACAATCACAGCAAAGAGTTTTTTTTTTTTTTTGGGGTTTATATCCCTCAAACTATACACCATTTTTCTACTTAGTCCTCAAATTATCGAACTCGTTTCTACTTAGTCCTCAAATTATCAAACTCGTTTACTTCGTCCTCCAACTATCGCATTGCAACCTATGAAGTCCTCCAACCTAAGTGCAAAAGTAGCAAAGACAAAAATAATTATTTTAGATTAATAAGCGAAAACACCACTGAGCGGTTAAACTGCCCAAACGGAGTTTCTCAATCTTTTTTTTTTCTTCTATATAAACAAACTCCTCCCTTCTCATTTCTCACCCATCCATACAAAATCCGAGTAGATATCTAGCAGAGCACATAATGGGAAATACTGTAAGTAACGAGTCGAACGCCGCCGGAAGTAGTGAGGAGGATTCTGCTCGGAGACGGGGAAAACACGGTGACTGCGGTGGGGGCAGTGACAGCCATGGCGGCAGTGGCGGTTGCGGGGTGTGCCGTAATCAAGCTTTTATCATCCTCAGCTTCAGAAGATGAGAAGACCAATGACAAAGGGAAATTGATGGTAGCAGCTCGAAGTTCCAGCAGCTACCCCACGAACAAATTCGAGGGTTACTTCCCGGATGAAAAGACTAATGAGAGAGGGAAAATGATGGAAGCCACTGCAGGAAAGCTAAAGATGAACATTGGTGCTAGCTTGAGTGATGATCGATCCCAGGCGGGTTTTGGTGGGGTCATCCATGATGAAGGAGGCCGTTGGATCATGGGTTTTTACGGTAGAATATTGATGAGGGATTGTACGCCCGAGCAAGCGGTGATATGGGGCATATACAATGGGTTGAAAATCAGCCAAAGCGAAAAGTTCCGCCAGGTTGAGATCAAATCAGTTTCGGAACCTGCTGTTATTCTCCTCAGGGACAAGACTCGTAGGAAGTCACGTATCGATGATATTGTAGAGGAATGCAAGGGGATGTTGCTGAGTACGGGAAGCAAGCTGAAC
>BPLS01030466.1:0-12060 GCA_019656275.1 Rhododendron kiyosumense | reverse complement strand
TACACCGATAGAAAAGGAATTGCGGATGCATTGGCCGAACTAGGAAGGGATCAGGTGACTGATTTGGTCCGTCTCATTAGCTTGCCACGGATGCACGCTCGGCCTCATCTTAATACCAGGAATGCAATACTAAAAATGATGGATGTCACTGGAGGAAAGCTAAAGATGAACACTGATGCTAGCTTGAGTGGTGATCCATCCCGGGCGGGTTTTGGCGGGGTCATCCGTGATGGAAGCGGCCGCTGGATCATGGGTTTTTACGGTAGAGTATCGAGGGATTGCTCGAATCCCGAGCAAGCGGAGATATGGGGCATATACATTGGGTTGAAAATCATCCAGGAGGAAAAGTTCCGCGAGGTCGAGATCGAGATTAAATCGGATTCGGAACAGGCTATTAATCACCTCACGAGCAAGACTCGTAAGATGTCAGCTATCAATGATATAATAGAGGAATGCAAGGGGATGTTGGAGATTACGGGATGCTCGCTGAACCACACCCGTAGAAAAGGAAACAAAATTGCGGATGCACTGGCCGAGCTTGGAAGGGATCACGAGGAGACTGATTTGGTCCGTCTCATCACTCTACCAAAGGAAATTAAGAGTTTGCTTGACGTGGATGCACGCTCGGCCTCTTCGGCTCCGAGACAGAGGGGAAACACGGCGACTGTGGTGGGGGCAGTGACGACTGTGGCAGCGGCAGTGACGACTGTGGCAGCAGTGGCAGCTGCAGGGTGGGCCTTAACCAAGCTTTTATCATCCTCAGAATCAGAAGATGAGAAGACCAATGACAAAGGGAAATTGATGGTAGCCGCTGGAGGAAAGCTAAAGATGAACACTTGTGCTAGCTGGAGTGATGATCGATCCCGGGCGGGTTTTGGTGGGGTCATCCGTGATGAAGGAGGCCGTTGGATCATGGGTTTTTACGGTAGAATATCGAGGAGGGATTGTACGCCCGAGCAAGCGGTGATATGGGGCATATACAATGGGTTGAAAATCATCCAGGGCGAAAAGTTCGGCCAGGTTGAGATCGAATCAGTTTCGGAACCTGCTATTATCCACCTCAGGGACAATACTCGTAGGAAGTCACGTATCAATGATATTGTGGAGGAATGCAAGGGGATGTTGCTGAGTACGGGATGCAAGCTGAACTACACCGATAGAAAAGGAATTGCGGATGCATTGGCCGAACTAGGAAGAGATCAGGTGACTGATTTGGTCCGTCTCATCAGCTTGCCGCGGATGCACGCTCGGCCTCTTCTTAATACTCGGAATGCAACACTAAAAATGATGGATGTCACTGGAGGAAAGCTAAAGATGAACACTGATGCTAGCTTGAGTGGTGATCCATCCCGGGCGGGTTTTGGCGGGGTCATCCTGGATGGAAGTGGCCGCTGGATCATGGGTTTTTACGGTAGAGTATCGCGGGATTGCTCGAATCCTGAGCAAGCGGAGATATGGGGCATATACAATGGGTAGAAAATCATCCAGGAGGAAAAGTTCCGCGAGGTTGAGATCGAGATTAAATCGGATTCGGAACAGGCTATTAATCACCTCATGAGCAAGACCCGTAAGAGGTCAGCTATCAATGTTATAATAGAGGAATGCAAGGGGATGTTGGAGATTACGGGTTGCTCGCTGAACCACACCAGTAGAAAAGGAAACAAAGTTGCGGATGCACTGGCCGAACTAGGAAGGGATCGCGAGGAGACTGATTTGGTCCGTCTCATTGCTCTACCAAAGGAAATTAAGAGTTTGCTTGACTTGGATTCACGCTCGGCCTCTTCTTACTACCAGTGAAGGCTTTTTGGGTGAGAGATCTAGAGTGCGGTACCATAGCTCAAACCCTTTGACATGGATTTCATTTGAGTATTCCCCATTGGACTACTTAATTCCTGGTACGTCATGATGTGTTATTTTCCTTTGTTTGTCTGGTTTATCTACCATATATATGTTTCTCCTAAGGCTTATGCCATTGTACTAGACTTCTAAGTTGTAATATGGGCGTTGATGATTTGCTTTGTGTGCAGTGGTTATGTTTATATGAGATGTAAGATTTGAGAAATGGTATGTTAGTGTACGTTACATGTGAACAACTGAACCCTCTAAAGTGTGGTGTGAGAAAGAGAGTAATTAAGAGTTCCATCGAGATGAGTGAGGATATATCCAAAAAAAAAAAGAGTTCGATCGAGAGGTTTTTTTTTTTTTTGGTAATTAAACCATTTTATAAAGCAAACCAACCAAAACTAACACATTACTAACTGCCTTAGCTAGGAAAACCAGAAAACAAAACTCAATAAATAAAAGATTCACAGAGAACATATGCCACATAGCCTCAAGCTTCTCCACGAGCATAAACAAGCACGGACTTAATTCCTCAATAATCAGCCTACCCAAAACTGAAGTAGAAACACCACGTCCTTCAAAAATTCTCTTGTTTCTTTCTCTCTCCAAATCCAGTAGATAAAGCTTCTTTCTCTAGAAACCCTGTAGAGATCTCAAATCACTGCTCCCCATTTCTTTCCTTCTCCTTACCCCATGCAGGTGGTTCCTGCCTCGCCTCCTCCTTCCCCTTCCCCTTCCCCTTCTCCTCCCCCTCAACTACTTCGATGGCAATGAGTTGGTTCAATTCAAACTCTGTCCTTGGGAAAAAGGCTCTCTCATTCTCCCCATCGTATTTCGATAGTGGCAATTTAGATCTGGGAATCAAATATGGATTTATTGGGCTTCTAAGATCTGATCAACCAATGCGATGGATTCAGTTTATTTTTTTTATTTTTATAACGTGAGTATACTTATATATTCATTGGCCTGGGACACTCCAACACTGTTATCTACAAACATGTTTCTATTAAGTTTATACACGTGCGCCTACAAATGTGTGATAAAAATTTATGTTAAGAGCTTGTTTGGATAGAGGAGATGAAGGGGGATATGTGAGGTGCTCTGATTTGTACTCCAGCTCTCCTTCAAATCCGGTGTTTGGTTCAGTTTTTTGGAAGGGGGAGGTAAACATTGCAGTGGCTTCATCTCTGCTTGCAGGTGGATTTGTGACGGGGAGCTCAGACCCTGGCGTTGGCAAATTTGGAGGGGTTTAGAGACCATTTTACCACTCCAAATCCTCATTTGATTTATCTTTTCTCATCCCATTTCTTCTTTCATCGTGTTCTGAAACCAGACCAACAAAGAGAGCTAGAGAGAGAGAGAGAGGGAGAGAGAGAGAGGAGGTCGCCGAACAACTCTGGTGACTCCACCACCGGATCAACGGTTACAACTCCCCCTCGTCTTCCTCCTTACATGGGCTAAGGTGTGGTTGTTCACTCCATTTGTGACCGTGTGTGTGCGCAATGATCTGAGATAACTAGTGGTATTTATAAACCACTTTACCAAACAATTTTGGTAAACACGTTTTTACCTAACAAAATTTGGTGCACATATTTTTCTTTTTCAACTACAAAAAAAATGTACTTTTTTAATTACTAAATTGAAAATATATAATTCAGATTTCTTAAGTAAACAAATCAAATAAGTTAAAACATTTTAAATATAATTATATTTACATTTATGTAATAATTAGTTCTAAATATGTATTTACTGTAATTACAAAATGTACTTTTTAATTACTAAATTGAAAGTAAATAATTCAGATTTTTTAAAATAATAAATCAAAAAAGGTTAAAACATTTTAAATATAATTTGATTCAAATTTATGAAATAATTAATTGTATATATGTATTTACTGTAATTATAATGAAAGAAACCTAATTTGTCGAATTAAAATACTAAAATGGGGGCTAATAAGTCATTTAACACCTTATCCCATCATATCCACCTTCGAAATCTCCCTTCTCAAAAAATCATCGAAACACCTCATTACAAATTCAGCATTCCTAACATATTATCTCTCATTATATATTCACCTTCAAATTCACTCAAAACAAATCTTCCATCCAAACACCCCGTAAGAGTATTACATGACAACGCTGAAGACAGATTAATTAACCTTGCTTAAAGAATGATTTCAACAATGGTCATTCCCGTTACCTTTCTAAAAAGTAAAAGGTTGGTTGCAATGCAGAAAAGCTACACGCACAGCAAGCTGTGCACAGACCCCTTTTTCTTCCGCCTCGGGTAGCACAAAGATGATCGGAGCTGCTTATTTTGTTTAAAATATGTCGTTTAGGGTTTCTGTAAATAATGAGCTTCGTTCGATATCGTTAAAGGCGTTAACAAAACACTAAAAATCACTTCAGAATTTAGGAAAACGACATATTATGAACAAAATGAGCGGCTCCGATCATCTTTGTGCGACCGGAGGCGAGAGAAAAAGGCGTCTGTGCACAGCTCGTTGCAATGCCACCACTCTAAATTTTAATGCCACGACATCCTAACCTAGTCTTAAAACTACTCTTATATAGAGTCCCACATTGCTTAAGAGTAAAATGGATGATCACTTAATAACATTTGGAACCCTTCCATTCATTGCCAATTGATTTTGAAATGGATATAAAGTTTCTATACTACGTCCCTTGTAATTCTTACTTTTCTTTCATTTTTTCCCCCCCTCTCTCTCTCTCTCTCTCTCTCTCTCTCTCTCTCTCTCACTATAAACACACTTTCTCTCTCATCTCGTTCTTCTCCAGCCATCTATTCTTCTCCACTCTCCCTTCCAAATTTTCCCTACTTCCAGGACCAATACTTAATCCTTAATCGAAGGCAAAAGTGGGTCACACACCCTCTTTCGTGAAATAATTAATGGAAGACGAAGAGTGAAAAATTTACGGCTACCATAATCTTCTCCACGACAATTTTTTCCTCGTCTGATTAGAGTACAGTAATGAGACGAGTGTACAATAATCAGTAGACTTAAAATATCGTGGCACTAAAAAAAATATCGGTCACATTATCACTGACCAAAGAGAAAAATTTAAAATGCCTTCGATGGAGTCCAGTGCAATGATGAATACGCTGCCCAAATATTTTAAAATGGAAAAAGTGTCTTTCACTACAACTAAAAAAAGCTTTTCACAACATGCAAAAAACCTCTGTAGTATGTAATACACAGCGTTCTTCGACGTTGTTGTATAATTTCTATAGCGTTCATTGCCAGTTGTTATAGATTTTCTATAGTGTTCACTGCCCGCTGTTGTAAGACTTTCTATAGCGTTTTTTGCATGTTGTGTTTTGGTTAATATTACTATGATCTGTCCTTATCAATAGACTCCACTCCCACCTTAAACATCTATATATCCCAAACAGGCCTATTTAGCAAAAAGAAAGGAATATATATCAAAGGGAAGGCTTCAACTATATCCAACTGGCACTAGCGCATCATCATATCTTCAGCAACCACAAAAATCACGTACATCAATCTTCTCTTTCAACCCATAGACCTACATGCACAAGAAGAACACATTTCAATTTGAGTGAATAATTCGAATTTTAAACCAATCAACTTCATAGACAGAGTAAACAAAAATATGTTCGTTTCCATTATGTAAAGGTAAACAAGGCGACGCAAAACAAAAAGACAATTAAGTGGAGTTACAAACTAACACTCTAGGAAATGCTTTCTAAATACAACAAAAGACAACATCAACAAACAAGTACCACCTGAAAACAACATATTCAAACTGGAAAAACAGAAATTGCAGCCCCCACAACAAGAGTATCCTACAAGATATAGATACAGATGTGCAACCTATAATATCCCCATCAGTTTGGTCCACTTTTTAAGCAAACCAAATTAATTTACAACAATAACATCAAATTTCATAGTTCCAACTCCCTAATTCACAGTTTCACCACATTTCAGTAGTAGCATCTCAATTGCTAAATGAATTCAATGAGTGAACTTCCAGTTCCAACAATCATAGACTACAATCTCCAAATAATTGGAAAAGTAAAAGCAAGATTCGTCACATTTAACATTTCATATGCAAAACTCTGAAATTATGCAATCTTTTCGAAAGCTCCAAAAACAATTAACTTTCATACCAAGGGAGGATCAGTGGGTGTAGATGCTAGTCATTCATTAGTTCCCTGATTGTGACTCTAGATAGTTCCAAAAAAAAGGAAGGCAAAACGTCATTATTAGAAGTAGTCCACAATAACATTCAATCTAGAAAACAATAAACTACTTGGTTTTTATTTAACTCGTCGATTACATTAAGCACATGTGCCATTTGCGATTTGAACTGAACAGTTTCTTCACTTACCTAATCTTATTTGTGCGACTCCTTTTCCCACTCCTTTTACACGTCCACTCCTCTCGGGACCAAGGGCTTTAGAAGAGCATCTTCTGTCAGATTAGTTTCTCTCAACAAAAATAAAAAAAATTTTGAAAAAATAGATTAGTTGAAGATGAATAATTCCTTCTAAAAATTGTATCACCAACAACCAAACTAAATGATTAAGGTGACTATCACAATATATGTAGAATAAACAAGAAGCCATGGCCTTACAATTGTTTGACCCATATATGGTAGAATAAACAAAGATTAACATAGCCCAAAAAATAGAGAACAGAATTAATGTGCCCTGCAAAAGCCAACGGTTGAACTGTCAAATTGTAATGCCCTGCAAAAGACAGCATGTTATTTAGCTCCACAATGCCATTCACGAGAATATTGGGTTCATCACGATATGGTAGTGGAGTTAAGATAGCTTTCACTGTCATCCTGCACTTTGCATACTCATATCATGCTCTATAAATCCAACCTAGAATATATCTTTCTAACCTTTTAACAAGTATAAATAACTTTAGGCTCCCCAAAATAACTGTTCCAACTTCCCTGCACCAAATTCAACAACTAATTTCCCTGTTCCAGCAACTAGAATATCGTATTCCAGCAGTTCACCTATATTTCAAGCAACAAAACCATTTCTAGCATTTAACATCAAATTCCTGCACTTAATTTGTAGTCTCTGCTACTTATTTTACTATTTCAACAACAAATTTTCAACCAAAAAAGTCATTCAATTAACCATGTTGTCAAGACCAAACAAGGACTATAGACTGAGATAAAAAGTCTATTACTCATCTCATGTATATATAAGCATAGATGCAGATAATCATTCAGCACATACAATGACTTGGTACATACAAGCACGTCACGATAAAAAAATATCAGGTGGTGACCTTGAATAAATATCCTTACCCAAAACCTGAGTTAGGAACTCCAGTAACCTGGAGTTGTAATCTTTCTAAACTATAACATACAAAAGAAAAGGTCTCTATTACCTCTAGTTGTAAATAAAATGGCATGTATTAGGTGTATCATAGCAAAGAAATCAAAATCCATACAAAGCTTCTGAGTTTAATTGTTTAAATCAAATACTTTATGACACTTAACCACTCGTCTTCCTCAATCGAGCGTTGTTGTCGCCTGGTCAGACTCTCATAAACTCATTTGAGGTGAAATGTAGAAGCCCTGCTGAAAAAGGGAAGGTTTTCATGCTTCAATTGGTGTCAACGACGTGGTCCCACACACTTCTCTCTTCTTCTTCTTTTTTGGGCCGAATGATAAAAGGGATATTATTATTAAGTTCACTAACCATGTCAAGCATCAGTTAATTTTACACAAGTGGCCATCAAACAACATAATTCACACAAAAAAAGAGACCATCAAACAGTAATTCCCTTGTGCTCATTAGATGATTCCTTGGTCTCTCAAGGTTAGAGTATCAAGCCTTCACATAAACAAGAGAAAAAGAACCTTCCTATGTGAGTCACCCACAAAGTGTCATAAATCTAATTTTTCAACTTAGCCTTGCAAACACAAAACTTCAATGAACTTCGTTCTCGACACCACAATGGCGATTGTAAGTTCTATTCGTCCGTTCGAATTTGACTGGTTCGAAATCAAAATTCCAACATCACATTAATTAGCCTTAAAAGTTAAAATCATAAACCCAAAATTCCACCACACAAATGAAAACTCTCCCGGTGGTATACTTCGATGAAAGAGGAAAGCCCACTAGATTCCTATGGGAGAGGACAAGATACTTTGTCCCCTAACCCTCTTACATACTAACCCCACAATCCAATCAAGAATTCCTTGGATGGAAACTGGTAGAAGACACCTGGTAGACTAGGGAAATACGGAATCTCTATGAATATATAAACCAAAGTAATCCCGACAAATGTGTCTGAACCCATGAATTGTAAACCTCAATTCCACCACACAAATCAAAACCCTAGAACAAGAAATCATTAAGATATAAACCAACTGATGTTTTATATACATTGATGAAGGACGAATGAACATTAATAATCAACCGATTTTTTATAGCATGGATGTAAGATGAAGAAACTAGAAGATTAAACAATTAAGATTAGCCCTAAAACTAATGGGGCAAGATATACATACATACACACACAACTGAAACTATAAATTAGTTCTAAACTATTTCTGGGCCCATGAATCATAAAATCCTAGAATCGAAATCAAGAGTTATTTGTTTTCTCTTACTTGAACACAAAGATGAAAGCAGCAAAGAAAGGTGTACTTCTGAACGTCACTAGACTCACTACCTGTTCGGGTAAAATCTGTCGATGAGGAGAAGAACCCACCTGATTTGTTGAAAAAAAACCTGAAGTAGGAGAACCCTAGCAAAGTTGGGAAAATGAAATAGAAAAGATTGGGTGGATTACCAACTACTCACGATTAACCCTAGAATACCACGATCGATCCATTATCGGCCAACACCAATTCACCCAACTTGAGAAATCTTCCACCAGTGTGCGTGAAACGATTGGGAGTTTTGACACCACTGTGATGTCGATTGAAATTTTCACAAGGGGTGTGCGATTTTGGGCACTAATCTTGGCGCCTATAATTTTGGCAAAACGCTGTTGAAGGCTTTTAATGAAACGCTATTGTATTCGGGCGCGAGGGGTTCCTTTCCTTTCTCACTTCAGAACGCTATACTTGCTTCTCTATGATAGCATAAGTAAAAGAAGGCTATAAAATTATGCTATAAAAGGCCATATGTGTTGTAGTGTTTCTCATAAATAAGTAACAAGAACTTGGCTTCTCCAATGTACAATTACGGCATTGTCTATCATTCAACTTCTCCAACCACCTAACCTTTTTCAGCAATCAAGACTTCTTAATTTTTAGGCCCATATGCCTATCTTATTATTTTTAATAAAAATCAGATTGATTCAATCATCATATCACTTAATTTCGTATATTCAATTTGTAGTATGTTATCTTAACTAATAACTGCCGACCATTCCTTCGAGAACAAATTATAGGCAATGACTATCAGTCAACTAGATTTTTTCATGCATACTCGGACAAGGTGCAATCTGACGTGATCAGCATAAAGGTCACATCACATGCCCCCAATCATAGTTTTCAAATCGTGAATCGAATCAAGAATCGAAATGGTCATTTTTCGAATCGTGAATCGAATCGAATCGTGAATCGCTTTGATTCGGTCATGACTTCTATAATGCATAGAAACCTATGCTTGTTGATTAGGGTAATCACAATGTATACTACAAATGAAAGATTTAGGCCTAAATCAATAAAAACTTTCTTCTAAATGATGATTTGGTAATAACATGGAGTATTAGGTAAGTTGCTTCTATTGAAACTACCAAGAGATGATGATTCGTAACGCCTACTTATGGTTTTTTTTGTACAAAAGAGTTATAAGTACAAAACAAACCCTTAGAAGGCCTTAGGTCGTTATATTCCATTTATCTTCGTTATTTTCGATACAATCTCGTAATAAATCTCCTTTTCTTATTATCTATCGATATAACATAGACAAAAGATGACATATATAACAATACTAAAGACCTTAAAAATATATTTGAACCCTTTTCAAACAACAAAAGAAGCAAAACAAGAGTGAAAAATGAATTTCGGAAATTTTAAGTGAATCGGATGATTCACCGATTCACTTACAATTCGCATTTCGCAGCTATTTCCGATTCGGTAGCCTATTTGAATCAATTACCCACCGAATCATATCGAATCATATGATACGAATCGTGAATCGTACGATACGAATCGTGAATCATACGATTCTAACAACTATGCCCGCAATTGCAAGGCAACTAACTATCTTTGAACAAAGATGGGGATACACAAACTTTTAAACTAGTCTTTGTGGGATTGGCTTACCACCAATGTGGCAATACAGCCGAATATTCAACTCATTCTTCAATTTAAATACCCAAGTACATTAAAAAAATAGATATTGATAAAGCTTACCTTTTCACCGAAAAGTGGCTTGGCACGGGCAGAAGAACTTCCCATGGTTGTTCGCGTCTCCTCCTTTTCGGCATAGAAGCTTCTGACATTTGGTAGACTTGTCAATTGCAAGTACTTCAGTTTATTGAACTTCACCTATGAGTTCATTTTTTTTTATCATTTTGTCATTCAAATCCAACTATTGCATCCATGGTTTCACAGTGTAGTACGTTTAGTCGTTCCAAGTGGACAAGCCCTTTTGCGGTGTATGAGGAGAAAAAGATACTTAAACTTACACTTTACAAAAGCTTACACATTTAATTATTGAAACTATAAGACTTTGCACAAATGATTTTAGCTCACCAATAAGATATTCCAGGTTATCATGACATGATTTAACTAAGAGGTATTTTAAGTCAATAAATCTATATTTCCAACCCCTCTGTCATGAAGCATCTCCTTCAAACCCTTACTGCCATCGAGGTGTAGCGTATTACCCTTGTTCCACGAAAGGAATGAACTCATTTCTTAAAGAAAACCATTCACATTTTAAAACATTGTTCCTCGAAAATATTCATATACAAATAATTGAATTTGACTGCCCATTGAGTCAGGTTCTAAAACTTTAGGCACTCATTGGGTAATAGCATGACATATGGTATATATGGATATGTAAAGTGGTTAATTGACCTTTAGTCAATGACCACTTTAGCTGGCAACTTAAATTTCGTATATGAATATTTTTTAGGAACAAGGTTTTGAAATATGAATGGTCTTCTCTAAGAAATGAGTTCATTCCATTCAAGGACAAAGCTAATACGCTACACCTCGACGGTATTAAGGGTTTGAAGAAGGTGTTTCATGACAAAGGGGTTGGAAATAGATTTATTGACTTGAAAAACCTCTTAGTTAGATCATGTCATGATGACATGAAATATCTTATTGGTGAGCCAAAATCATTTGTTTAAAGTCTCACGGTCGTTCAATAAATTAACTATGTTAGCTGTTGTGAAGTGTACGTTTAAGTATCTCTTCTCCCCATGCACCGCAAGAGAACTTGTCCACCTGGAATGACTAGACATATTCCACTATGGAATTATGGAGGCAATAGTTGGATTTGAAGGACAAAATGATGAAAATGAACCAATAGGGGAGGTGAAGTTCAGTAAATTGAAGCACCAGCAACTAAGTTGAAGTGTAAAGCACCATTTCCCGCCCCCTCCCACTCATACTCTCTCCCCCAGCCCATCAGCATCTTTTGACCTATCAAGCTGTGAGAGATTAAGAATGTTTACTGTAGTAAAACCAACTGGTTTCTCTTTTTTACTTGCAAAAAGAAGACGCAAACGACAAATTTTTAACAAAATGACTATTTGTTTGAACTTGAAAGTTATTCTTCCTTGATGCTATTTTGGCACAAGATCCAAAATATAAATCAAAGTATCAAAGAAAAAAATTGCAACCATAAACATGGACACAATTGTCTCTCATTTTGTAAGTAGCACATTGTATTGCAAAAGGGTTATGAGGTTATATTAGTAAACATAAAATCAAAGTGGAAAAATCTTCTCTTACGTAAGGCTTGCCTACTTCAAAATTATCCATGCACATGTGAAATGAGACATTGTGCTAATTGCAAGTATCAGGTCCTATACTCATATGTCACCTGGGATGCAGATTGCTCCAATACGAGCAACAGAGGGAACAGAAACGAAACACAAATAACAACACGCACATGCCTAAATTGTGGTACAATGGGACTGTGGTTCTATAGATACAACCTTCGAAATTACTTATTTTAAGAGATAAACAACCTATGAGAGGGTTGTACCAAGTGCCTAGAGCTTTATTT
>BPLS01030464.1:9463-58298 GCA_019656275.1 Rhododendron kiyosumense | reverse complement strand
AAACTTCAAGAAGTTTTTTTTACAACTTTATTCCAACAAAGTTAGAAAGTCCTTCGGTGGATTCCCGAAGGCAAACGGAAGACTTGTGGATTCAAGGCAGCGGCGGTCAAGCACTGGGTGTGGTGAACGTGGATTCGGCAAGTAAGTCGTAGGGCGATATGTGAGGATTCAGAATCGTAGGGTAAGATTACTTGTAACCGCACAATGTTTTATAGTGTTTGATTCCTTTCCGTCGTTTTTTTCCCGTTTAAGGTTTTTCCACGTATATTTTGATGTTCTTCTATTTATTGCTTTCTGGTGATTGATTGGATTGATATTGAAAAAGTTTAAAACATAGCAAATATTTTTAAACCTAGGCGAGCTAGAGTTTTTTCACCCCACATACGGAGTATTTCATAAATAGCCTGTATCTTCCCCCCTCCTTTTTCTTTTGGGTAAGTATTCCCCTATTTTCTTTAATCGAAAATGGGAAAAAAGAAAGTGGATTTTTACGACCGTATCAATTTTTCAAGGGCTGCCTTAGAATTTATTCTTGTCTTAGGAGATGGGTTTCTTTTGCATGCATGTTTTCCTTTTACCAGACATTTTTTTTTAGCTATTCAAACAGCATATTTTTTTATGCAAATCAGCATGTCTACTCAGCCAAGATCAACCAACAACGTTTAACTTATTTGATTCTATGTTTGACCAGCTGGGTGCTTCCATCTATATATGTATATAAGATCCGATTGATCGATTGCCGAGATGAGTGGCCAGATTGACCGCTCTACACCGCACCCATTCCGGTAACAAGACACACACACGAAGAAAAGAAGAGAATAAAGGGTAGAATACGTGCTGCTATTACCAGCTTTATTTTTTCTTCCCACTGGTAGGAATTAAAAGGTTAAGATTGACCAAGAATCCTGCACCCACATCAACTATAGTATATTGGAACCATCGTACGTCCAATTCATGATCCTTGCCTGGTCCATTCTTAATTGGTACATCTATTTGATTTCTCGTCGCGGAATTACTCCAATGCGCGCAGTAGCTTAATTAAAACACAATTATGTTTGCAACACAAGCATTTTGTACACACTTGCATGCACATTCTCATTTGAGCGATCCACAAAAAACATATTTAGGAGTTAATTACAATAGTCAAGTTGTTTCCGCTAAATATTTTGTTAATGTATACCAGGAGATGATCCGAAACTCTGTGAAAAGTTGGGCTTTTAGTCCATTTGGTAAGTTTAGCTTGGTGGAAACCACCCCCTCAGAAGACATGTGTGTGTACGTATGTGAACAAAGTGGTTGCTTTCAAGGCAATAGACAAGTCAAATAAGAGCCAAAAAGATCAGATTGTCTGAGCTATTAAAACCATATGCATATGTGAATCAGATGCGCTAAATTCCCTTTATGACAATCTTCTTGTCGTTATCACACTTCATTAATTTCTACGAGTGAGAGGTGAATTATTGATGGGTCCGACATCAGAACAGAATGACTTTTCTCGTATTTTTATTTTTTGTTGTGTTGGTAATTTTGTTCTTGTTTGATATTTATTGGATGATCTCCCATTCGAAAAAATCTCCTCATTATCAGAAATCTGAAAGAAAAAAACTTGACCTAACAAAAAAAATATATATATTTTGCTAATTTCTCGGATCAAGTTTTTTCCGGTTTTTTTTTTTTTTTTTGCTAATTTCTCGTGGATACCTTTAAAATCACGTTCTGATCACATTGAGCCGCTCAGATCATCAAAATTTGATCAAAAACTATGAGATATTTTTTTAGGTGCCCAGAACCGCCCCGATATATACACACTTTCTACACAAGTCACTAGTTGACATCACCATGTGAGTGCTCTCCAGTCTCCACTAATTTTTTTCCTTAGACTCCCAAATAGTAGTCTCCCTTTTAGTCCCTTAAGATGCCCCACTTCCCACACCATTCTTTCAATGGTTCACATTAACAAGTGATATTTTCCTCTTCTTTTTCTGTCTCTATCAAAACGCCTTTCCACTCATTTTTTTACCCAACCATTTCTTTTCTCCCCCTTCAGTTAGCTTAAAAACCCAAAATCTTCCCTCACTAGTTTCCTCAAACAGCTCCTCCATTTTCCTCTGCAGTTTCTACCATTTTCTCTTGCTTCTTTTTTCCCTCTTCACTTAGCTTAAAAACACCAAACCTCCTCACTTCCTTTCCAATTTGTTTTCCCCTCCCTCCCTTCCTTCACTTCAACTTCTTTTCCCCCATGACAGGAAAGAAAATCCAAACAAGCCCCATTGGGAGCCCATCATCCTCCACCACCAGAGACCAAGAGAGTTTCCTCCCCATCGCCAACGTGAGCCGGATCATGAAAAGTTCTCTCCCCTCGAATGCAAAAGTATCGAAAGAAGCCAAGGAAACCGTCCAAGAATGTGTCTCCGAGTTCATAAGCTTCATAACAGGCGAAGCATCCGACAAGTGCCAAAGAGAGAAGAGGAAAACCATCAATGGGGATGATCTCTTGTGGGCCATGACAACTCTAGGTTTTGAGAACTATGTTGGTCCCTTGAAGGTTTATCTCAACAAGTATAGAGAGATTGAGGGGGAGAAGAACTCTATGGCTATAGTACAACAAGACAAGTCATTTCCAAATACTATTGCCATGAATGAGGTTAACAACGGTACCGAATCTATGTTGAATAGGCAAGATTTTCAGGGTTTCCATGAGTATTATGAGCTCGAGGCTGCAAGAAGCAATAGAGAGGATTTTGTGAGTGGTGGTTTTGATATGAGGAAGATCCATGAACTTGGAGATCGATGGGAGTGCTAAAAGGGTTGTGGGCCTTGTGGCTACTGATCATCTTCCTCATGGGGCCCAGGTGGTAGACTTTTTGAAGACTTATAAGATCACTAATTACAACTTTTCATTATGTTGGTTTTGAACTTTCTCTAGCATTTATTGTTATATAACCTTCTATAAATACTTATGATTGTAATTTCAAAGCATCTATATCGATGAGTACTACTTTGGAGCAGACACCATCATGCATGCATGTTTTGTTTCTGATAGTATTTTTCCCCTCCGTAAATCTGTGCACAAGGTGATCTTGATCCAAACACGAGGAATCTTCGGGTGCTGAACAGGTACATACCACGTGGTGGTATCCGTCGATGATCACAACTATCTAAACATCTTTTTCTCTTTTTAAAATTCAGACTGTCCAAACACGTTTGGACCGCTGGAATCGTCGACGGGGTACCACGTGTGTGATACCGCCCCCGGCACCCAAATATTCCTCAACAAACACACACTAATTTGTATTGATGGCTAATTTGTATCTAAGACCATATATATATATATATATATATATATATATATTGAGTTTTCAATTCATACAACATATTATGCACTTTTTGGGCAGCGCAGACTTATATCGATCTGCATGAAAGACCTATCCCAAAAATTAACATGCTGTGGAGAAAACATAAAAGTAACTCACCCGAAGCCTGAGTTTCTACGGATTTCTAGATGAGTTATTTTCCTCACATATATTAACTAAAATATTATATATTATCTAAATCGTTTATATATATTTTATAGCTCACTGAAGAAATTAATCATGCAAGAAACATGTCAATCTTTTTTTTTTTTTTTGTTAACAGAGGAACAGCGCTACAGCTGTCTAAGCAATATGATTTTAAAACACATTTATATATGTTGAACAAACTTGCACATTGAAGAAGAACCCATTTAGCTCAAAATTGAATTATGAATTATGTCAACTATATACTGTGTAATATTATTTGATGAACATGATATGAGAAATAATTTTTGCGGTCTACTTTCTTGAAATTCTTGAAAATATTTCTTTGTACTATGAAATTAGTTTCGTGTTTAATTTTAATCACTGAAAAGCAATTTTAAAATGCATCTTAAAAAAGTATAATGCAAATCGTTATCATTGTGCAATGTAAAAATGTTGAGTTACTAATAGATTTTTTAACGGGTATTGATTTTCGCACTCTGTTTTTTTATAACCACACTCTTCCTTTTGTTTTTTAATTACGTAAAAATACAAAATTGCCTCTCTCTTTTTTTTTTGTCATTTGTTAAACGTAATTTACTCTATCTTAGAAGACTTGGAACGAGAATGGGTGCCTACAAGAATATATTGATCTCTGCCCATGCGCATGTGAATATAAGGATGCACCAATTGCACACCATTCCATTCGCCAATATTGCCCTTAAATGTGCTAAAAAGTGAGATCTGATTAATGTTGTAAATTCTCATGAATAAAAATTAAAAAAAATACGGTTATAAAAAAGTAGTGCAAAAATTACTCTATTTTTTTTGTAAGAGAATTGATTTTTACACTCTTTTTTTATTTTTTTGCTAAAAAAAAAAAGCACTTTCAACACTAAAAAATACAAAAAAAAAGAGAGTAAATATAAAAAATAAGTGTGAAAATCAATTCTATTTTCTCCTAACTACTAAAAATGAAGTACTAATCCATGCGCGGATCAAAAAAAAAAAAAAAAGTACCAATCCATGCGTAGCATCAAAGCGAGAAAAGAAAATTCGGGATGTGGAAGGCCCCACAGCACACCCCTTGGAACGAGAAATTATTCGTTGCCCTTGGAGCAACACACAGGTGGTGGCATCCACCAATTAGAATTTCCCGACTGAATTTGTGTCAGACTTCTGCCGGGGAGGAGAAATTATTCGTGATTAAAATTTAAATTTGGAATATTGATGAACGTTCTTCTCTCCCACTACAGACAGCCTTCTCTCTAAAATTAATTAAGTGTTCCAAATTTTAATCCGTTTAAATGGATGAGAATATTTTGTTTTTTTATCATTTAATTCTAAAGGGTCATAATTAAATTTTAACTATAGGGCTCCCATTGATTAGCCCTAAGAAAGTTATAGAATCAAATATCTTTTAGGACTAACCAACGAGAGCACTAGAGTCAAAATTTAATTGTGACCTTTAGAATTAAATGATTAGAAAAATAAAATTTTCTCATTCATTCAAACGGATTGAAATTTGGAACACTTTTTTAACCTACAGTTTATATATTAAAAAATATGGTTAAAAAATTAAGTGCTCCAAATTTCAATCCGTTTGAATGGATGGGAAGATTTTATTTTTTTAATCATTTAATTCTAAAGGGTCATAATTAAATTTTGATTATAGGGCTTTTGTTGATTAACTCTAAGAAAGTCATAGAATCAAATATCTCTTAGTCAAACGGATTGAAATTTGGAATACTTAATTTTTTAATCATATTTTTTAATATATAAACGACAGGTTGAAAAATTAAGTGTTCCAAATTTCAATTCGTTTGAATAGGTGAGAAGATTTTATTTTTCTAATCATTTAATTTTAAAGGGTCATAATTAAATTTTGACTTTAGGGCTCTCGTTTGTTAGTCCTAAGAGATATTTGATTCTACGACTTTCTTAGGGCTAATCAACGAGAGCCCTATAGTCAAAATTTAATTATGACCCTTTAGAATTAAATGATAAAAAAATAAAATATTCTTATCAATTCAAGCGGATTGAAATTTAGAACACTTAATTAATTATGACCCTTTAGAATTAAATGATAAAAAAATAAAATATTGTCATCCATTCAAACCGATTAAAATTTGAAATATTTAATTAATTTTAGAGAGAAGGTTGTGTGTGGTGGAAGAGAATAACGTGTGTCAGTATTCCAAATTTAAATTTTAAACACGAATAATTTCTCCTCCCCGGCAAAAGTCTGACACAAATTCAGTCGGAAAATTCTAATTGGTGGAAGGCACATCTGTGTGTTGCCCCAAGGGCAACGAATAATTTCTCCCTTGGAACTCCTCGTCCCTGTTTCGACAGGACTCACGTATCTTCCTTTCGAAGATATCATACGCTGTCTCCCCTCTCTCTCTCTCTCCTATCGTCCAATGGACGCCCCTCCACCTTCTCTCGACCTCCTCCACTCCCCCACCCACAAACCACTCCCACCCGCCGCCGATTCCACCCAAACCACCTCCATCCCGCCACCGTCGAAACCCACCTCCACCAAAACCAAAACCATAGCCAAAAAACTCAAAAACAAGAAAAAGCTCTCTGTAGACGGATCAGAGGCGCCGTCGTCCTCAACGTCGTCGTATTGTTCCTCCTCCACCTCGCATCCGGTGCAGAGAGGGGTTCGGTTACGAAACCCTAGAGTCTTCATCGGCTCGGCTCGGCAGAAGGAGGGCGATGTCGAGGCGTTGGCTCTCCCTCTGGGAATGTCCATTGCCGCCGTTGTCGCTCAGGCAAGATCTATTTTGCTGCTTCTGTTTATGTCATTATAACTATTGGTGTTGTATGAATTTATGTGTGCACGTTTATGTGTAACTGATCGGGATTTTTCTGCCCTGTATTTGTTTTAAATGGTAAAGTTCGCACTTTTCCCGATAAAAATCAGCTTTTGGTGTGTAAAGTAAGGTTTTTTTCCCCTCAATTTTGGCTCATGTGTAATGTTTGTGGTTGATATTTAGGATTCGTTTCTGCAATATTATTGGACTGTAGGTTAATGATAATAGTCAAGTTGGTTCCGTTAAATTGTATTTTAGTTGATGTATATGAGAAAAATGACCTGCCTAGGTATCCGTGAAAACATGAGTTTTAGTCCCTCCCCCTTAATATTCTGTTTCATGGAAGATTCCTAATTAGACATCCCAAACTTGTTTGATTGACGTTTATTTTCCCAAATTTTGTTTTCTGTAATATTCTGTTGGAAAAGATCCTGTTTTTAAAAAAAGGTACTTGGAAGATGTTCTTCATATTCAGGAAAAGGGTTCCTGCTGAAACAAATAATAGTAAGATATGAGCAATATTGGGTTTTTTTCTGTGTCCAAAATAGTTTGTGAAAGTGTTCTGCAAAGTTTTTTGGATAACTCCATTGTTTGGGCTAGCTTACGGGCATCTCAACTAATCTTGGGAGACCAATCCCACCACCCACTTGCGGAGGTCCAATAAGAGGTTTTGAACTTGAGACTGTTAGAGGGTTAGGTTGTAGTAGTCTTTATTGTACAGCTGTATTTTGAACGTTAGACTTTTTGGGCTTCCAATTAGATTATCAAGTATAAAAGTAAGTCTATTAAGGTGGTGAGCAGTTGGATTTTCGGGAAGTTCTGAAGAGGTTATGGTATTATAGTCGTTATGCAAATAGAAAGAATGATTAGAACGACGAATAAATTTGAAGAAATAAGGCTGTTACTTTCATCACTCCCTCCGTATTCCAGTTTATGGTACTAGAACTTTGGGAATATTGCATTTGTCATTTGTCCTTGGCAAATTTCAACATCAATTCATACCATTGTCTTTGAAGTTTGAATAAGAGAAAGATAAAAGCAGTTCCCGTGGCATATGATGGTAATGAGCTTAATGGAGAAAAAATTGGATTTTGGAAACCATATAACCACATTCCTATGACCACCTTCCAAGGCTAACATTTAAATTTGAGATTTACCCCATATAGCCGGGTGGGTACTCCGGCTTTATTTGATGCAGAACAGCAGAAGTAGAGATTTTTGGATTGCCTTTCACTTGTGAATTCCCATTTCTTAACTGTGATTTCTCTGCTTATAAAATGGAATGGAAATTAATTTACTTCATTGAGCACCTTTTGATTGTTGGTTTCCATCTATGCGTTACTGAGGGTATGCTTTTATATTAAGAATAAAAGAATGGTATATATTCCTCTTGATAACATGAATCTGTGCAATGGATGGTGCGTTGATCGGAAAACTAATCTATTAATGTATACTGTGGACCGTGGAGATTCAAGGCCTTTGGAATTACAGTCAAATTGTATAATAGTAGTTGATGACTTTGTTTACCTGTAATTTGTACTTGATTTTAAAAAGCTTCCATTGACAAAAAGGAAAAGAAAAAAAAGCTAAGGCAATGCTTTGTCATTCGTATCTAGTATATATATGAATCAAGTTTGTAATTTTGAGGTATTTCTGCCATGGTAGTACAAATAGTCGAGGTTATACAATATAGATTATGAGAGGATTACTGTCTTTTCAGCTCTCATGTTTTGGAAGCAAATTGTCTAGAACCATGTAGGAGAAGCAATAAATAGGAGAAGTGAAATTGAGTGTTTTATGTGATTCGAAACACTTGTAACAAAGCCGAAGTAGATTGAACAAGAATGTGGGATTAAAGTGAAAACGTTGTAATGCGCTTGAACGTGCTCTAGCTTTCCTATTTATATGAGTAACTCTTGCTCATGTAAATTTTAACTAGGTCAAGATGGACGCAACAGGGGAAAAAGGTTCAGTTCCTACAAGCCTGCTCAGGGTTAGTACAAGAGCTCAAAGGGATTTATACCTCTACGTGATGGATGCGATACTTGCACCACCACACCTGAATCGTCATATTACAAAGAATTAGCCAACGATAGTAATGATTATAGACTCAAGGATATATAGTCGGAACATGCCAACTGAACTCTTAACATGCTTAACTTTGAGTTCCCAAGGAAGAAAAACATTCCGTGGGGTATCTACCCAACCTTTGGTTACTTAGTCTTGTGTTCTAACTTCTACTCCTATTGGAGTGGCGGCACTGGCCCATGATGTATGTTTATTTTGAAATCAGTTCTTCACCTTTATAATTATATTTTGGCTACACAATATGTTTGTTGTTTGTATCTGCCCAACCAGAAACAAGTATTGTTGGTAGTGCAGACCTTGTTGTGTAGGATCTTGTTCCTGTTCAGTTGATGTTTAATATTACATTTACTAACTTTCCTTACTAACATGGCTGTGGCAAATGTTGATCACAGGTCTTGGAAAGGAAGAATACTTCGGGGGGAGCAATTGCAGTTGATCATCTTTCTGAGGTACTTCTATGCTTCTCTTTGCTACACCTACTCTGTTGTGGAGTCTTTATCCTCACACAAATGGTTCCGTGCAGTGGTGGACAAAGGTTCCCCCTTCAATGTGTTATATCTTGGCATGGCACACCAATTTTCACAAATTGCAGCAAGTGTTGAAATTACCTTGTATACGTATTGTTTTGCGGATCAGGTGTTTCTCGCTTGGGTTCTTGAAACACTTGGGCTATGTTTGGATGCCCAAAATCCTGGGTAGGAACGGGAATTGGTTGCCAACAATCAAATTCCTAGCAAATCAATACCTGAAGTAATTCTATTACGATGGTTGAATTTATTTAGTGGTCTTTATCTAGGATACATTGCTTTTGGAAGTTATTAGATTGAATATTTTATTTTTTAAAGTATTATGCCAGGAATCTAGGATTACCATGCGGCAGGGGAGGGATGAGATTCCCACGTAGTTTGTGATACATGCTACAGTATGTCATTAGGAATCACATTCCTAATCCAGTCTATTCCAAACGCGGCAATCTTGTGGATATGGTATTACATTTCCATTCCTCGATTTCTTCCATCCAATCTGGGCCTTCGTGCATTGCTTCCATCCAAACTGGGCCTTCGTGCATTGCGAGGCAAAACCCACCAATGATGGTGGGGTCACAAATTTCCTTTTATTTACGTTGCACATTTTTGTCAGCTTTAGAAAAACGTGTGTTGAGTGTTGAAATTTAATTTCTCTCTTGCAGATCTGCACTTTGGCTGTCAGAGAATCTTTAGCCAATGTAAGCCAGACCTTAAATGCTGACTCGTCTGTTGACTGGTTGTCAAGTTAAGGTTCATTTTACAGTTAACCTTACCAAACAACAAATCGAATGTGCTAAACTCACATTTTGTGTAATTATTGTTTGCTTCTTTTTGTAATGAGTGAACAGGTCTTCGGTGACAAGTTTGATTCATTTGTGAAGAACTTTGAGAAGTCCTTCCGGAGTACCTTGATGACTCTTAGATTAATTAATGAGTCTTCTCAAAGCGACAGAGAACACCAAAGACATTTAAACAGAGAGAGCAATTATTTTTCAGATATGACTGCTCAAGTGTCTTGCAACGACGAACATTGTCTTACATGCACTTCTGGTGTAAGATCTTGTCAGCCAGAAGCCGTTGGGCCCACTATCAGTTCTGAGGAGCATTTTGGCATTCTAGGAGAGACAGAGCAGAATACAAGATCAGGTTTACTAAACTGGGAGCTGGCTTTGAATGGTGGAGAAATTAACCAACAGTTGGCTTGTGTTTCAAGATCCCAGTCTATGTTTAATACTTTTGAGAGATCTGTGATTGAACGAACTCGTTCTAATGACCTCAAGACGTTTGAGATTGGTCTCATCATGAAAAAATTGCAGATGAAAGAGAAACAGCTTACTCTCCACTCTGATTTAAATTTCTTGGAGAGGTGTAAATTATCTATGGGCATAAAAAGGGCGTCCTTTAAAGCCGAGAAATTCAAAACTGAATTAGAAGAAACAAGACATGCTGAGCTGCTTAAAAAGTGCACAGACTGTCTTGTTGCTGGCTTGCTCATCATGTTGGCATCAATTGGATACGGAACGTATGTTTATTCACACAGCCGGATAACTGAAGCTACTGCATCCTGTATGCCTTCCGAGGTAAGGACTATATCCTTGTTCTGGCTTTCATTGATCGAATGGCTCATTATATGCCTAACACTATTGACTTTACTATCTACAATAAATTATGGCATCTCCATTTTCTTAGTGAAGTTACAGCACCATATTGTTCTCAATTAGTTATTTGGACATTACCATCAGCAAATCCCAATAATAAGTAATAACTATGAAAGTGGAGTTGTCTCTGTGGTAAACCTGTGGATCATAAACTACCTGCTGCTTTTGAACCTTAGTTTCAGGATCCTCCTATTGGATACATGCATTTACTGGACACAATCTGATAATCTCTGACATTTATTCTTGTTAAGATATCAAAATATCCTACTATTATTTAACTTGTCTTTACTTCTGAAATACACATGCCCTCCGATAGACGCTTCTAACCTTGGGATGGTCCATATGTTCTTACACGGCCACCTCCGCTTTGTGCTACCAGGTTTTGAACACAACCAGATTAAAAATGCTTATTCTATGAAAGTCCTGGGGATTTGCAAAGGGATGTGTGGAAGGGAAGGAACAGTAAACACACGGTTGATTCTAAAGGGGGCGTTAGACTTTCTTTGTTTCAGAAATCCTGGATCCCAATATTGCCTTGATAGGAAAAATGGGGATATGTTTTTTGGAAATTGTGGCAAAATACCATACTTTTTTATTTAATGATTCACCTGTTTTCCAATATCCAAAATGTTGGCGATATTGCCAATCTGGGAAAAATAAAATGAGTCAAATCCCAATAATAAGTAATAACTATGAAAGTGGAGTTGTCTCTGTGGTAAACCTGTGGATCATAAACTACCTGCTGCTTTAGAAGTTCTTTGTAATCAAAAGGTTTTAAGAGAAAAGTACTACTTTTGGAATACGTTGGAGGAGGGTCTTGAAGTAGTTGCCAAAGATGGGTGCCTAATTGATAGTCTAAGTCTGGCTCTTTCCTTTTCCTCTTTTATGCATTTAGGTGCTTAGATTAGTCCTTGTTATTGTCCCGTTTCAGGAATCCAATTCATGGTGGGTCCCGAAGCACGTGTCATCATTCAAGTTAGGACTACAGTTCGTATCGTGTTATCTTCAAGTTTTGAGCCGTGTAATATTCGGCTTGTTCATGATCTTGGCAATCGCTTATTTACTTCTCCTACGGTCATCCGTTTCAAGTCAAACAATGCCAGTCACATTCATCCTCATGCTAGGAATCGCCTGTGGTTTTGCCGGCAAGCTTTGCATAGATACATTGGGCGGGAGTGGATACCACTGGCTCTTGTATTGGGAAGTACTATGCCTTATGCATTTCTTTTCAAGTGTCCGTACCTCAGATTTGTTTCACGTCCTCTATGGGCCCATTAGCGTGTCTCACAGGGGAGCAATGGAGAAGACAATGTTTCCGTACTGGATTAGGCGATTTTTTTTCTATGCCGTTGTGCTTCTGCTTCTGCCGATGATATGTGGACTAGTACCTTTTGCCAGCCCGGCTGAGTGGAAAGATCACTTATCATTAAAAGTGAAGGATTTGTTGCAACCTACAAGCGAATGGGACTGAAGCTTGGTGGTCTGGCAAAAAGACCCTATTCCATTTTGACTTCAAGTAAGTTATTTTCGCTTGTAACACTACTTTGTGATTCATACTCAGATTCTCATTCGTTATTATGCTTGGCGAAGAGATATTGAGTGAACTCAATTGGTTGTGCTTCTCTTATGTACTGGAGTATCAGTTTAAGAAACGTTGATAGTGTCTGACTTGTACTAAATCAAGTTTTTGTTTCTGCCGATGCTAGGTGAACGGTTACCTTTTGCCAGCCCTGCTGAGTGGAAAGATTACTCTGCGTCAGGGGCGACAGTTTCTTGCAAATTATGAGTGATTGGAACTGAAGCTTGTTGTGATAAAAAGAAGCCCAATCAAGTAAATTATTTTCTCTTGTATTGTTATTCTGTATTTTAGACTCAGATCCTCGCGCATTATACTAGGTGAAGACAAGCGTATTGATCTGACTCGAATTATTGTGCTTGTTTTATTCAGAGGTTATTTATTGTACTTCCACATTTGGAGTGTAATTTGGGTTTTGTTAAGGGGCAAAAATGATGATAGGGTCTAAGTTGTACTTGGTTAGTGATCTAACATTAAGTTGTGAATTTGTAATATATATATAAGCAGAACTCTTTGCTTGATTTATATAGCTTTCTGAGCACCAGTTATTGAACGACTTGGAGACTGTTTCGGGAGAATTTGATTCTTTTCTATTGGTCTCCTTTGAGTCATTTTTATCTTTGCTTTGTAGAGCTAGTTGAGTAAGTAACGAATCCAAGAAATGACGGATTTTGTGCTACCGAGCCATTGAGGTGTTCACCATATGAACTTGCAGCAGGCAGTTCGGGCTTCGGATCCTCTGACCCAGTGCTTGGACACGTGTCCCTCCTACCCGAAACCAAAAGGTTACACCACACCCAATCGCTTCTCCACCGTGAATGCACCATTCCTCCGGGCAAATAGTCACCTACCTGATCGCTACCCTCATCTCACTCGGCTTAATTCACGAAATTGGAAACCCGATGGAGCAGCCCATTGTTTGCTTCTCCAGAATTTGCGAATGAAGTGCTAAAAGTTTATCTAGTGTGGATTACTAGAATAACGATCTGTATTGGAAAACATATGCCAACATATTATGCGTGTATTGATAGGGTATATGTATATATTGAGAGAGAGAGAGAGAGAGAGAGAGAGAGAGAGAGAGAGAGAGAGAGAGAGAGAGATATGTCGTCTGAGATATGTCGTCTGTTGAGCATTGGGATAGAGAGCTGGGACATGGGATCCGAAGTCGGCAGTTTGTGCCCAAAGCATTAACCTAACCCTACCCAATTCCTCACTACTTTCATATTCTAAAATCTTAATAAAAAGTCCGATGAACTTGCAAGCTGATGAGGGTAGTTGGGTACTTCTAAGTGGAGAATTCAATTCTTAATCACCATGAACCCCTCAGTTTGGGTTGCATTAGTCCATAGAGACAGAGACCACCCAACCTACCGAGTTTTGCTTCGACAGTATGATATAGATGATTTCCAGTACTACTTAGATTAGTGCCAGATGTTACTCTACTGTTTGGAGTGGTGTGTGTGTGTGTGTGTTTGAAGTGAAATAAAGGAAAAGTAAAGTCTGAGTTGCTTTACTTTCAGTCATCTAATTTTGCAGTAATAATATAATGGTGTTTATCTGTTGCCTGTAAAAGAACTCTTAGTGAATCTATGTAAATTATGTCCATGTAATAATGTAGCCTTTTAACAATGCAGACAGCTGTAGGCCCATGAATGTTTGTATGCTTGCTAGGAAGGTTCTCAGGCCAGACTTCTCCTTTCTCTCTTTATAAAAGGAGAAGGCCAACAACTAATTCTCCGGTGTGTGTTGTGATCCTCTTCCTTCTTTGTGATTGTACTCTCTTCGTGAATGCTACCTTATCCTGAATTGCACCAAAGCATGAGGATTTCATCAAAACATGCCCTTGGTCACCATATATATAGAAACTACCGGTAGTGCAACCTATAACTGGGATTCCCATCTACTGAAGCCAAGGAATCCCAAGAGTAGTTTCCTTTGATTGTAACGGATCGATGGTGTAAGGAGCACCTGAACACCTTTCTCCTTTTCATTGCTACTCCAAAGAAGTTACCGTTTAGGAGGGAAAATATCATTCTTATCAAGTACTCCCCTATTTTATCTCAATTGCACTGGGTTCATCTGCTTAAAAGTTTAGGCTTAGTTTGGATGACAGGAATCTTGAGGATGAATGAGAATGTGACACCATACTTCCATGATTCGGACGTTTGGAAAGAACAGGAATAGAAATGTGATGCCACACTCTCAAGATTTTCATGTTTGGGAGAGACAGAAATAGGATTGTTATTCTAGAATTCGCATTGGGGCTATCAATTAGTACAAATGGGAATGATCAAACAGTACTCCCCATGATTTCTGTAGCGCTCAATTCCCATTTTATTAAAAAAAAAATGTCAACTTCATTAATAATTAAAATTTTCAAATCTCCAAATTCGAACTATAATAAGAATTAACTAACTTATTACAATTGAAATTTATCCAAATAAGATATTGTCTGAAACTTGTAACTTCACAAAAATATAACTTTTATTAAAACACAGAGCCATCTAGCGACGATCTACATGTAGAGCCATGGCTCCGACAATCTATCTCCATCTTGTTGTATCACCTCGTATTTTGCAGGTGGCTCATTGTATCCTTCATTATCCTCAATACCTAGCGTAAAATATGAGGGCCACAAAAAGACGCACCATGAGCGATAAACACTCAGTAGGGCACCCAAAGCCAACCCTTTACTAAAATTTACTCATGCATCAAGTAAGAACATTTTATAACACATAAGTGCGAAGAATAATAATCTAAGCAATTACATCGCAATTAGATAATTTCATTTCTTTAAGATCCAACACATTAGATTTCACCATTTTAATCTAAATTCTTAGGGTTCACAACCCACAATTTAATTAGTAATCTCAAGTCATTCCACCACGTTATCCGGCATCGGTTCCCATCCATAAATAGACAATCCGTTAGGCCAACCATGCCTCTGAGAATATTTGCGATAATTGGCTTAAGATCCATACCGGATAACCCAATTTAAACCATCTCACTATCCGGCATCAGTTTCCATCCACGAATAAACAACCCTTTAGGCTAGCGAAACCTCTAAGAATATTCGCGATAATTCGCTCAAGACCCATACTGGATAGGAACGTCCCAACCCATACAATCACATATTGTATCCACTATCTTAATTAATAAGTCAACATAACAGTCTCGACAATATGGGATTCATGCATCATGTGGGTACCAATATCATGTAAGTCCAACAGTTTATCAAGTAGGAAACAATAACATGTGATCGATTCTCACGGAAGCTAAAAGTGACTTACCAACTTTAGCCCACTAAAAATAGCAATTAATAAATCCCGAAATTCGACAGGGATATAGATAATCAAATTTGAAACAAAACGTCACTGAAGGAAGAAAATTCTGCATGCGAGGAGAAGAGATAATCCGTGAGGAAGATGCAGAGAGAGAGAGAGAGAGAGAGAGAGAGAAACCGAGAGTGAGGGAGAGGAGAGCTGTTAATCGTCCCCCTCTGTCAGGGGGTCTGACACCATCACATGAAATTTTCCGTTTTATCCCCATCCACTTGCTCTCTCTCCCCCATTTCTCTATCTCTTATTTTATATTTCTATAAAATTTTAAATACTAATAACTTTTTTTTCACCCTTTTTTTTAAAATAAATTTTAGATTTTTGAAATCTACTCAACGAAACCTATCAAACGAGCCTAATATTAATGGTGAGATAATGTAAAACGGAAAAATTATATTTTTGTAATAGTTTAAACTGTCTAAAAATGTTGAAAAATTAAGTGTTCCAAATTTCAATCCGTTGGAAAGATTTTAGTTTTCTTATCATTTTATCTTAAATGGTCATAATTAAATTTTGACTATAGAACTCTGGTCGATGAACCCTAAGAAAGTCGTAAAATCAAATATCTCTTAAAGTTAATCAACGAGAGCTCTAAAGTCAAAATTTAATTATGACTATTTAGGATAAAATGATTAAAAAAATAAAATCTTTCCACCGGTTCAAATGGATTAAAATTTGGAACACTTAATTTTTTAACCATATTTTTTAATATATAAACTGTTTGAAGAGGTTGAAATCACGTATTTTTTAAATAAATTTTATATATTTGAAATCTATTCAACGAAACCTATCAAACAAGTCTAATATTGAATATGAAACAATGTGTTTAAATTAAATGATTTTTTTGTATTATCTCTTTGTTTTTGTTTTTTTATTTGTCATTTTTTTTAAACTTCTATATTTGAGTAATCACGCCCAACGTAGGAGCTGCTTTCCCCACAAGGAATATCATTCGCAATATTGTTCCCAACTGACTAATTATCTGAAAATAAAAAATTGTACTGATCCATAATATTATTTTATGAAACTCTCTCTAGACACTTTGTCAATCAATAATAATCAAAAACTATCCAGCCCTAAGGCTTATAACTCCTTAAATACGATGAAAACCCTAACCCTACTAGGAAAGGAAAAAAAAACCAATGTCGGAAAGTTCCGAAATTATTACATATTCTGAAAATATAAGAAAAAATAAAACTTCTCCAGCAAGAACGAACGTTATTGGATTTTCCTATCAAAAGTTATAAACAAAAAGATTGCTTCCTAAATGGTCATAACTAAAATGATCAGAAATTTTTTTCCCTTTCTACCGGTTCAAACGGATTTAAATTTGAAACACATTTTTTAATCTCGTTAGACAGTTTAAACTACGAAAAAAATATAATTTTTTCGTTTTACATTATTTCTCCATCAATATTAGGCTCGTTTGATAGATTTCATTAAGTAGATTTTCAAAAATATTTAATTTCTTTTAAAAAAATAAGTGAAAAAAAAGTTATTAACATTTAAAATTTTATAAAAAAAATCAAAAGAGGGAGAGAGAGGGACTGGGGGCGAGAGAGAGAGAGAGAGAGAGAGAGAGCACGTGTGGGTGAAGGGTAAAAGGGTCAGTCTCTAGAGTGTCAGGCGGGGGGGCCTGACAAGGGGGGGTGTGATTAGTAACCTTCGTGAGGGAGATACGGATTTAACGTTGGGAAAATATAAGAGCAAGAGATATTGTAGGGAGTGGAGAGAGATAAATGGGAGTAGTTAGTTTCAAAATAATAGGATAGTTTAAATAATTTTAGGAAAAATGACGGCAGAGAACGTGTTTTGATAATTAATATTTAATACCCATCAAGGATATTTTCAGCATTAACAAATGTTCTTAGCATTAACAAATGTTTTTAGCTTGTCCTTGGCGGATATTAATTATCAAAACACGTCCTGGGCCGTCATTTTCCCATAATTTTATCTATTTTCTTTCCACCAATAGTTAAATTAACCTTGTTAATCTTATTAACAGAAAATCAAGATTTTACAATTTCGATCCAGAGTATGCTACTATAAATCCACCAATGTTGTAAATGACTATCAGGAACGAAAGAATCTTTTTCCTTTTTGAAGTCTCCCCTTTTATGAGAAAGGATAACCATGAATCACATTATCAGATTTAGTGAGAATCTGATTCCTTCCTTAGGGAATCTTAGATTCCCGACTCAATAAATAAAAAAAGAAAATATGAACTTCGATAAATTTCCAAAATAATTGATTCCTACATAAGATTATTGAATTAATCCAAACACTAAAATGAAATTATTTCAAGTATTGTATTCCTAGGAATTTCATTCCTAATAATCATATTCTTATACACACTCAATAAAATTCCTAAGAATTTGATTCATAGTAATCACATTTCTATTTCTACTGAAGATTCCGGTCATCCAAACTGAGCCTAGATTGTGAGGATTCGCCCCATTTCGTTTAGTAATATGGAAACATGAGCTCAAATCTCTTTTTTACTCACGGATAATGAGACTTGCGTTCATCAATTTTAGGTTATAGATTTTCTTGACACTACGCCCCAACTCAATTCCGTTTTAAAGCAACACGTTCGAATCCACCGCATGCATGTGCGGTACTTGGGACGCAAGTCACAGACATGACACGTTCACACAACTCGAATACAACACGAATGTAGAGGGTGCGCATGCAAGGGTTGGGCTGGGTACAGTCTACGAGTAGTATTTGTCTTGCTCAAACACTGCCAATGCTGATTTGTTTGATACTGGGCTGGGCTAAACATGAGTAAATATCAAAGCCCGAGTTCATGTTTGGGCTGAAGGCTGTTTGTCTAGGCCTGGTTTGAACATGTACACAAAAAATTTCTAAGTGTTGTAGTCTCACTTTGTTCAAAACTTCAGATGACAAATCGTTAATCGATAATTTTTTACTAATTTTGTTGGGAAATGCTACGGTGTCCATTTTGTTTGCTTACTTAAGGGCTTGTTCCACTTAGTTTTTAGGGGTTTTTTTTGCCTTTATTCAAAAAAAAAAATCTCATTTGATAGTTTTGAGTCAATTTTTTTTATTTTATTTTTTGTAAGTTATTGGTTTGTCTCGACGAGAAGAATCGAAAAGTAAACAATTATGACTTTTACCTCTAATATTTTATGAAATATGAGTATCTAAGATAACGTCCAAAAAAATGGAGCCCAGCTTTTTAGGATTTATCTTAAATATTTCCCATATTATTTTTGGGTTAGAGTCATAGTTTTTTACTTTTTCAATTCCTCTCATCGAGATGAACCGATAATCAACAAAAAATTTGACACAAAACTAACAAATGCGAAAAAAAATTGAATAAAGACAAAAGTCAAAAAGCCCGAAAATTCTCCCAACAAAAAAAACTGTGTGAAACAACCCTAAAAAAGTAGATGAACATTACACACATTGTGTGAGACCTACATCCAACATACAGAGAAACCTAATTGAAACATTTGTCTTGGTTCAAACTTTTAGTCCTAGACTAGAGATTTTAGTCCTAGACTAATCGATTCAATGGATCTTTTCTTCAAGGGGAATAGTTAGAGCCCAAGCCCTATAATATGGAAAACAGATCATCTCCTGTCCAATGGACAAGATCGTCCAGCTAAGCACATTTTGTGTGCTTTCTCCGGAGTCACTTTAATAATTGGAACTATACATTCATTTTCAGAGCTCGTTAAGAATAACAACCATACCAAAACCTATGTTGAACCGTTAGAATAATTTCGAAAACACAGTTATATTGAGATAAGTGAGTGAAATAAGATTCTAACAAAAGTTGGGAGTGAATCTGAGAAAGATCCAGAAATGGGCTGGCCAAATGAGCTTGACTTGGCTGGCCAGCCCATTTCTTACTACCAAGGACCTGTTGTCACTTGTAATCAACATGAGCTGAGCTAATCATCTTTCCCCCTCAGCCAACTACTCTCTCTCCTCTCCTCTCTTTTCCTTTCTAAAATCCTGGCCGTCCAAAGCACATTTGAATACCTCGGATGCGCAATTAGTACCATGTGGACTATCCCCTATTTGCATGCACCTAAAAACTTCTCGAGACAAAGAAACCTGCTTGAAGTGAATCTTGTTACTTCTCTCTGTTCTAAAAGGTAACACTGATGGGAATGGGACCAAACCAAAAGCCATATTTGGCTATGCTCCATTGGAATTGCGCAATGAGATTGAGCACCTTGGGTGACTTCCATTTGTAGAAGTGTCAAATACAGTAGCAGAATCTCTCTTGGTGCGCAGCCAAAAGTAAACTCTTTTTTAGTGGTGCCAACCTTAAGAAGAACCCTATGAAGCTAACGCTAGTCGTTTGGAGGTTTGATTTGATGGGTCCTCTTTCAACGGAACAAAAAAATTCCACGAAAGGAGTTAGAGCATCTCCAGAAGAGGTAACAAACACCAAATTTGTATTATTTTTTTATTTTTTTTTATTTTAGGTGTCATACCCGAGATAGCAAACACCAATCTAGTTTTAGGCTCCGTTCCGGAACCTTAAATAAGTACTTATTTTTTAAGAAGGCAATTTCAAGCTCAAAAATCATGTGCTTACGCAAATAATTTTCCTATTACTATGGATCTTGTTTGATAGATCTCATTGAGATCTTTAATACGGTGCAAAAAAAATTAAAAAATTATTTTTCATTTACATTATTTTTGAGTTTGAAAATATGAAATAAGTACTTATTTTTTAAGAAGGTATTCTGAAACGGGGCCTAACCCAATTTTTAAATCCACATTCTCTCTCTCTCTGTAAGCTTGTTACCTCCCATAAACTTCAAAGACCATAGGAGTATTCTTTTTGTATTTATCTTTTTCTTTTCTTTTTTAATGTTGGGTTTGCATTTACTTTTTGCTGAAGCAAAATGTTACCTTTATTTTTAAACCGAAAGTGAAATAGTAGAAAATGTTAGTACCATATTTTTTTTTTTTTAAAGTGAAAGTGAAACAAGACAAGATGTTATTGTTTGAAACAAAAAATTATTAGTATTTATTTTAAACCTTTTACACTTTTGCCTATAAAAGTATTAAAAACTACTCCTTGTCCTTGAGTTTTTTCACTAGCAATTTTTTTGAAATTTTTTCACTCTCTTAAATCTATTTAATCTCAGCATGAGTCACTTTGCATCTATATTTTAACGTTGGATCCCACAAATTCGGTTTTATTATTCAGTGTATTCAATTTCCTACATTTTTAATCTTCTTGATTGTTTCCTTCGATTTCTTTATAGTGACCACCAAATTATACTTGGATCCAACATTATTATGCATGATGTAATATTCTACACTAATTTATTACGAGTCTCACAAAGCTTAAATTATATGCTAAGTGGGTCTCAGTATTGTTACACTAATTTAAATTTATTAATGTGGGTCTCACATAGTCTGCCTCATTTAGTGAGGAAGAGGCAATAATTTTGTGAGTCCCATGCACGAAGCTTAAATTATGGTAATCGAATATCCAATAGCAGATGGCAGAGCCAGAATTTAAGTTTCGGAGTGGCACTTTAACGAGAGTTCTTTTTAAATTCTTTTTTTTTTTTTTATCAGCTTAACGAGAGTTCAATGCTATTGTTGTTTATTTGGAGCGAAATTATGAAGAAAAGGGTTTAAGTTACAAAGTAAGGCTTTGTCTTGGACTTTACTTTGTCAAAATAAAGATAAAGGCTTGATTCAATTTTCCTATGGTCTTTCAGTGAAAGTCATTGAGATATTTTTTATGATCTGAACCATTTATCTATTAAATTATTATCATTTCATCAGTTGTATGAAAAATCAATTTGTTTGAATATCTGGAAGTACCTAATCGGCCATTAGAGTAAAATAAAACATCATTTAAAACTGGGACTGGCCCATGCCACCCCCACCTAGCTCCGCCCTGTGGTTATTGTATACTATGCTTTCAGAATAAAGTTATGTTTTTTTTTTGGATAAGCAAGAATAAAGTTATGTTGATACATAACAATGGATTCTTTATCCATCAACATAAATGCGTGTGAACATTTTGATATCCGATCAACATGATATTTGACATAATCAACGTTTTTGATGAGTTCTAAAATACAAACAATTTCTATAATCAAATTAGACCGTCGCGGCTTTATAAGACTGTAACCTTAAAGAAAGGATTGTGTGCTCAATGAGCTAGCCAAGTGATTAATGCCTTATTTGGATTCAAACTTGATTGTCACTTCTTACAATGCTTCAATACATACATATGATTGTCACTTGTCATTCCTCCCCTTTGGCCTAACTTTTAAAAGAAGTTTTTGGCACAATTTTGTTGTTTTCTTATAATTTTTACTTAGATTTGGATCAAATTTTTATGCCATAACATATTTTTTGATGAGAAAAATTGGAAGTAACAGCGAAAAATACAGTATTTCTAAAAAGTCAAATCTTTTTTGGGTTTTTTCTGTCTTATGCAAACTTTTTCAACTATAGTATATATTTTTATATTTTTTCAGCTCCTTTCATTGTGACAAACGACGTGATATAAAAATTTGATTCAAATTTAATAAAAATAAAGATAAAATAACAAAAAATACTGTGTCAAAAAATCATTAAAAAAAACGTGGCTGAACTTGTCATCCCTTTTAATATGAGGCTGAACTTCCCTCTGAAAATTAAAACAAATATGATGCTGAAAGTTGAAACGTGATTCACGTGACAATCAATTAAACGGGCCCAAGTTTCCGATAACCAAAAAACCAAAAAAAAAAAAAAATCGTTTTTCATACTATGATTTTTTTTTTTTTCTCTTTTTTAGAAATTCGCGGATAAAGCTTTGTTTTTCATTTTATCTTTTTGATCAAACTTGATAAAGCTTGGTTGACTATCACGTTTTGATTTCATGCCGATCATGAAAAGTACTACGATATTATATATGATCGAACGAACATCGTCGCGTGATGTTCTAAGTTCTTTTTCATCCCATATTAACGTGCATTTCACATCTTGGCGATTTATTGACCTGATCTTTTTCGTTGTTTTCTATTATTATCATACTGGTATATAATTTTGGAGTGATTTTTACACTCTCCTTTTTGATATTCAAATTTTTTTTTCTAGGGTTGAAAGTGTAAATATTTTTTATCTAAAATAGAAAAGGAGAGTGTGGATATAAAGAAAGGGGCCAGAGCGTAAAACAAGGCCGGCTCTGAGATTTACGAGGCCTAATCCATCTCTATTCTTCCAAAATAGAGGATGGATGTGATATATTGAGAGGAGATTTTATAATTTTTTTTCTTTATTTTTTTTGTACTTTTTGGGAGAATCTTTGAGAGATTCACCGTCCTTTTTATAGTTTGGTCTTTGGTCTTCTAAAAATAGAGAACCAAAAGTAAATTTGGAGTACAAAATCCCTCCAAACTCTAAAAGGGACAGTGGGTCTCTCAAAAATTCTCCTACAAGTACAAAAAGTGAAGAAAAAAGTGTAAATTACAAAATTTTCTCTCAATATGTCACATTCATTTTCTATTTTGAAGAAATAGAGGTGGATTGGAGATGCTCTAAAGCGAACTTTTTGAATGGAGCCCTGAAATCTTCATATTCTTTGCATAGTTGAAAATAACAATGGAAAAAACACCTTCATAACGAAAATCATTTCAAGCATTTGAGAGCATAAAATACCTCAAATCAATACTCATAAATTATCATTCAAACATTACTCTTCTTGTCTTTAGGCTGCTGATTTTGCCACTCCCTTTTTTGTTAACGCCACTTCTCTATAAGTGTATTTTTGCAATAAAAATACACTTACAGGGGAGTGGCGTTAACCGAAAGGGGCCTAATTGCTGAGTCGCCTTCTCTCTCTAAAACTCTCTGCCTTCTCTCTAACCTATCCAGCAGCCTTTCCTAGGTTTTCTCTTTGGGGGGGGGGGGGGGCGCGCCTCCTCCTCCCCTCCTCTGATTCCCTCTCCATCTCTCCCTCCCTGAACTCTTTCTCTCCGCTCTCTCCCTCTCTTCACCCTCCGATTTCTGATCTTGGCTTTTTTCTTTTATTCACAAAATGATGGGCATTGGTAACGAGATGGCGTGAGGCGGTGGAGCTGGTGGCTTTGGCCTGGGTTATGGTTCTCGACATCTGCTTTCTTTCTGATCGTTTGTGGGTACCGATTTGGCGGCTACTCGGCGGTCGTTTCGAGGGTTTTCGGATGGCGGCGAGGGCAGCTATGGTAAGGATTTCTAGTTTCTTTTGTTCTCTCTTTCTCTCTCCCTCTCTTTTTTCGACCCCCTAGCTGCTAGTTTGTGTGCATCGATCTCTGGTTTCCCTTCGTTTCCCCTGATTCTCGTTCATCAAGCTGTCTGCCTTGCTTTCCCCTTCGGTTTTCTGCTGGGTTCTCCGAGGTGTGCCTAACGGCTTGGATGGGTTTGCGGCGGTGGTGATGGATGGTGTGGTCGTCCGCCATATCACTGTTGGGTGGTTTGGTTTTTGCTTAACGGCTGTGATGACTATGCTGCAGTTTGTGTGGGTGTTCGGATCTGTCTGCTTCCATGGGGTTTACCGGTGGTGGTGTGGCAGAGCGTGGTGGCAGGGATCTTTTAGCTGGTGATTGCTGTAAGTTTCGGTGGCTGGCGGAGGGCGGCAGTGTACGGATGTGCTTAGATTAGTGTGTTAGGTTTAGGGTTTTCTTTGGTTTGAGCTTAATTGTTTTGATCTAGGCTTTTGGCCTTTTGAGGTTTGTGCTTGTATTTGTTTATCTGGGCTTCTAGGCCCTCAGGTGATCTGGGCTTTGTCCCTTTGTGGTTGGGCTCTGTCCTATTTAGCTGAATTTGTCCAACTTTTTGTTGGATTCCCCTCCCCTATTCCCTTAATAAAATGTTACTGTTGCCTATCAAAAAAAAAAAACAAAAAAAAAAAGAAGGCAAAATCATTTCCTTTTTTTTGTGTGTGCTGCAGATGCACTCACTAGACTTTCATTCGCAAGTTTTTTCACCGTACCATTTTCCGTTGGGGCAACTATAACCATAATAGTCAACGACATTCTTTACGCAATTCATGTATTATAAAAACAACCATCATTTGCCTTCAAGTAAAGTAAGTGAGCACATAAATGATTTTTCTCAGTATCTTTGGTGAAATTTTTGTTTAAGACATTGAATTATCTTCTTTAGACCTTTTTGCTTGGAATTTATTTTGAAATGGACCCTTAAAACTTCTATATTAACTTAGTTTCATATATGCCTCACGTTTATATTTGGCTAGATAACTGGGGCCTTCAAAATTAGTTAAAATTTAGAGGCCTAAAGAGGTGGCTTTACGTGCTTTAACTTAAAACCAGCTCCGGCATGAAAATCATTTTGCATAATTTTTACACCACATCGTTTGTCTTGACAAGAACAATCAAAAGAGTGTGACTATATACCAAAGTTTAAAAAAAATTTATGTGAAAACACCAAAATATGTAGTCAATATGAACGATATGATGTACAAATGTTACCTGAATATATAAAAAACTTACAAGAAACTAATAAAAAACGGCATGCCAAAAAATAGGAAAAAAGTTAAGCTAAACAGAAAATCTACAGCCACCGCACCCTTTGTGGGGTCCACTCCGAGTCTTGCACAAATGATTTGAGCTGTTCAATAATTTTAAAAAAAAGAGTGGGCATCGTGAAACATTAGCTCAATCCAATATGTGTGGGTGCTTGAATCAAACTTCTCATCTTTCTGTACACCAGAAAACCAATCTTCCCATTTTTTCCGATTTTCCAAAGATGAGAAGTTTGATTCGAGCACCTACACATATCGGATTGAGTTGATGCTCTGCGATGCCCACTCAATTTAATTTTTAAATTATTGAACAGTTTGAATTATTTGTGCGAGATTCGGAGTGGGCCCTATATGGCATGTGGTGGCCGGCTACCGCATTTTTTGGTGTAGCTCTCTAAGCTAAACAGAAATGATATGAGCACAGCAAAAGCTGTACATACAGCTTGTATAGATCCATTTTGGACTCGATTCGAGTTCCACAAAGATGATCGGAACTGCTCATTTTGTTCAAAATTTGTTTTTCAGTGTCCTTGTAGAAAATCATCTCAATCTGATATCGGCAAGGATATTTACAAATCATCCAACTTTGCTTCAGAATTTAGTTTCAGAATTTAGCTAAATTCTGAAGCAAAATTGGATGATTCGTAAACGTCCTTACCGATATCAGATTGAGATGATTTTTTATAGGGACACAAAAAAATAAATTTTGAACAAAATGAACGGTTCCGATCATTTTTTGGGACCATAATCTGGTCAAAAATGGATCTGCGCAAGCTGTATGTACAGTTTTTGCTGTGCCTCTGGCACCGCTGTAAGCTAAAAGAGCCTAGTACGTATCTTGGGACGCCGCCACATGATCCATAAATTCATTATTACCTCACATTGTGATGGGTCCCCAGCACATTGAATAATCTCTCCAAAAATGGGCATTCAAACGCCGGCCAACTGTACGAAAGTTTCCCCTTCCCCAAGGGATGTTCCGCTGACCTATCTGCATATTCGCCACGTCACTTGAAGCCTGCGTTCGACACGCGTCCGTTTGGAACCTTTTTGGCTCAAAATCAGCTTGAAGAGCTAGGTAGCGTTCTTGTTTTTTTGAGCATCTCCAATCCATCCTTATTCTTTCAAAATAGAGGATAGAAGTGACACATTGAGGAGAGATTTTGTAATTTATTCCTTTTTTCCTTCATTTTTGTATTTTTTGGGAAAATATTTGAGGGACCCATTGCCCTTTTTTAGAGTTTGGAGAAATTTCATACTCCAAATTTGCTTTTGGTCCTCCATTTTTAGAGGACCAAATTTACTTTTGGAGGACCAAACTCTAAAAAGGACGGTGGGTCCCTCAAATATTCTTCCAAAAAATACAAAAAGTGAAGAAAAAAGGGAATAAATTATAAAATCTCTCCTTAATGTGTCACTTCCATCCTCTATTTTGGAGGAATAAGGAGGGATTGGAGATGCTCTTATTCCCTTTTTTATTTGGTTTTGCGCAAAATTTTTATGATTATTGATTTGTCCAGAAAAGAGAAATTGAAAAAATATTTTTTTAGTTTTATCTAAATATTTTTAAAAATATTCAAAATAAAGCTCAAAAGATACTTTTTCGATTAGTCTCAACTAGACGAATTAACAATCTATGAAATTTTGACACAAGCGAAACAAACGGAAATTTTTTTAAATAAAGACAAAACTTATAAAGCCCTAAAATCTCCAAAAAAAAAAAAAAAAAACCCTAGGAGAAACAACACCTTGTACCGATTAGTGGGTGAGTTTGCTCACACACAATTGATCAGAGTTTAATATTATTAGGGTTAGATCGCAAGAAAATAGTAATTTCTTCTTAATTTTCTAGCCGTGACGTGCATGACCTCTCTTTAACCGGATGTAGGCCCGTTTGATAAGGCTCTTGCGGGTTGGGATTAGATTATTAAGGTGATGATATTAGCAGTGCTGCGTTTGATACACAAAATTTGGTTTGGATTGGTAGTCCGACCAAACTACTAAGATCCCAAATTGAGGGTATTAGCAATACCTCTTGGGAGGTGGTATTGATAGTCTAATCTTAACTCATTCTCATTACCGATCCCTTCTATTAATCCAATCGAATTATCTAATTTCATCTTAAATAAATATGATATTAATAATCCTATCTCAAACAAACATACTTATTATTAATCTTTGCGCATTATCAATTTCAATCATAATTCTATTTCCTTATGAATTTTACATTTATACTGTTATCAAACGAGGGAAGAAAATGAATTACTCCAGTTTAATATGCACGTAAACTTACCCGGACCATCAAAAGTCGGAACATAAGGAAAAGAAGGTCAGCTTAACAAACCCCACAGTTGGGGTTCTGTCCTATCTCCTGTAATCCTTTCTGTTCCCAAGTTTTGGCGAACGAATAGTCATACAAGCAAAACCCAATTTCTCTCTCTCTCTCAAGGTATCTCTCCGAGTATATACGCCAATGGAGCCTGCAAAACCCTAATTTGAGGCCGCCGCCTTTACCTCTCCAACATCACAGAAGCTCTCCCACACGACAACGGACAACCTGTAAGTAATTCGTATAGTTACGTATATACATCCATGTAGTCCTGACAATTAGTGGTTAATCGTCGCGATTATTGATTTCGTGGCGTACTGCGTCTAATGATCAGTTTCCTCTAAATTGTCAATATACAGAGTAATTTGAATTAGGTGAAGTGTTGTGTTACTGAGAAACGGGGCTGAAAAGGGGATAATTTTGGCCTGTGCCGTTTGCTGGTGTTTTGGTTTAGAAGAGAATGGAGGGCTGAGTTGTGTACTCGGTTGGATTATTGGATGACTAATGTTTGATGTCGTGAAGAATCGATTTCGCTTGTAATTTTATTTGGTTGGGTATTTTGAGTTCGTGGAAAAAGTTTGGTTTTCAATGCAATGAACTAATGAAGTTATCTATAACATGTATGTAGTTGTATGTATTGCGAAGTTGGAAGCTTTGGGATCAAGGGGCTGGTTGATTTGTAGGGCTTTAAGTTAAGTTAGCGGTTAATTCAAACTTAGTACAATTTGGGGTTGTTGCTGCACTTGCCTTATTCGCAAATGGCAGAAGACGGCTTGCGTATTGGCGGGCTTTCTTCTGGATTGGCTGTGGTATTGAACGACGAGGAGAAAGGAGGGAGTTCTCAAAAGAATCGTCTAGTTTCGTACTGTAATGATTTTGGTGACCAGTCTGTGGAGAGAACTCTTGAACACATTTTCGACCTCCCTTACAAAACAATTAATCCGCTGACATCTCCAATTGACTCTAGTTTTGTTCGATCAATCATACGCAATGAATTCTTGAAGTATTATGTGAATTTGGACACTGGTGTCAGAAATTCAGATGGAGCCTTCACTGCCGGTGATGGTTGTGGACACCTTGTTGCAATTGAAGAATTGAGCATATGTGGTGATATTCGGGTTGTCAAACCACCTCTTCTTTTGGAAAGCCATGCTATGTTCAGTAGTGCAAGGGCGAATTTCTGCGTATGGAAAGGAAAATGGATGTACGAAGTGATTCTTGAAACTTCTGGTATTCAACAGCTTGGATGGGCAACTGTTTCTTGCCCATTCAATGATCATATGGGTGTAGGAGATGCTGATGATTCTTACGCATATGACGGCAAAAGGGAACGTAAATGGAATAAAGAAGCTGAGCCTTACGGTCAGTCATGGGTTGTTGGCGATGTCATTGGATGTTGCATAGATTTGGACCATGATGAGATCTCGTTCTATAGGAACGGTTTCCCTCTTGGAGTAGCCTTTAGTGGAATTCGCAAGATGGTACCTGGACTGGGATATTATCCTGCCATTTCACTTTCTCAAGGAGAGCGGTGTGAGATAAATTTTGGTGGCCGCCCCTTTCAATATCCAATTGATGGTTTCATTCCAATTCAATCTCCACCATCTACAAGCTACGTTGCCACTAAATTGCTGAATTGCTTATCGAGGTTGTTGGAGATGCAACGAGTGGAGAGGTCAAAAGTCAGTTCTGTTGAGAAATTGAGAAGATTGAAGAGGTTTGTGCCAGTTGAAGAGCTTTTTCACCCAGTCTCTGATGGGATATGCGAGGAGTTTTTCTCTGCACTTGATGCGGTAGAGGGGAGCACAGAGTACATGGGGTGGGGTCCGCTCCTGTCTCTCCTAATGGAAGTTTTTGGGGCGCATCCACCTCATGATTATGCAAGTTTGGATAGGGTGATTGATCTGTTATTAGGCTTTCAAAGTTCGACACCGATGTTTGAACACATCATGAATGCCCTCTCATGTGGTTGTAAAACAGCGTCACTTGTTCTTACGGAATGCCCATACTCGGGGTCATATCCCTATCTTGCATTGGCATGTCACATTCTAAGAAGGCATGAATTGATGGTGCTCTGGTGGAAATCGTCAGATTTTGAGTTCTTGTTTGAAGGATTCCTATCGAGGAAGACTCCCAATGAGCAGGATCTTCATCGTCTGATGCCTTCTGTTTGTTGGCCTGGTTCATGTGAGGACATATCCCATGAGAATAGCATGATGCTTACCACAACAGCCTTATCTGAAGCAGTCTGTAAGGTATGCCTTTATGTGCGACCTAATATGTTCACCTACATAGCTTAAACAATTGTCTTGTTTAATTCCTATGTGGTCTTTGGATTATTTTGAGCGATCATTCCAATTGCTATCCATAAAGGGTTGAGAAAATAATTAGCAGAAAAAGATGTGGGGAACTGGTAACATTTAAGTCAAAGTCTTGTGGGTGATTATACAAATTAGGCACGTAGCACTGTGTTGATCAAGTAGAAATTGAATAGAAACTATAGCTTCTCAGACGGTGTGCTTAAAATTTATTGTCACAAGTTCTGCTCGTATTCCAATTAGTGGGATACAAATCAAACAGACTTCACAGTCACTATTTTTTTTTCATATTAATTCGTTCCAGTATTCAACTATGGATCCATGTTCTTCTTGATAAGAGGTGGTTTGTTGTTAGGAATGCTTTTATGGTCTTTTGTTTTTCTCACGTAACAGTTATGTGTGGAACTTGCTCTACTTATTAGTTAGTTGTTTGAGTGAATCATTATTGAACTTGTGGGTGTCCTGGATGCACGTTCATGTTGTGAAGGTTTGCTAACCTAGTTGTACTGAATTTGCATTGTTTGATGCCATTTTGACCTAGTTGACAGTGACATTTTTCTTGCTGTCGCTTCTTTTTACATGTTCCAGGTTAATCTGTGCAAGGTATGTTCGGAAGTTAGGTATAAACTATGGTTTAAAGATGTTGCAGCTGAACAGAACATGTTCACCTTGTAATTTGGTAAGAAGGGAGTTACTGAAGTTATTATGATATTTCAATGCAGGGGATACAAATTTGACACTTCCAAACAGGTTGTCATCAATCAATGTGCTCTAATCCATATTGGTCCACTGTAGATCTTAGTGATCTGTAACTATTGCAAATTACTAGTAGATATTGGTTTGACATGTGTATGGTGTGCATCCGTTGTTTGTTCTTTAAGAATTGTGAGTGTTTGCTTTATAGTGTTATTAGTGAGTTCAGATAGCGATTTCATGCTTATCCATAGGCACTGATCTAATGTATTCTCTTTGCAGATTGAGGAGAAGCACAGGGACCTTTGTTGCTTAGTCATGCAGTTCATACCACCAACAATGCCTCCTCAGTTGCCTGGTTCAGTTTTTAGGACATTTTTGCAAAACCTTCTGTTGAAAAACCGAGGAGCAGATCGTAACCTGCCCCCTCCAGGGGTTTCAAGCAACTCTGTTCTTGTTTCGTTGTTCACAGTTATACTTCATTTTTTGTCAGAAGGGTTTTCTATGGGAGATCTATCTGGCTGGATGAAAGCATGTGGAACCAATGCGGGACATGGCGTTGGTTTCCTGCACAGGGGTGGCCAACAAAGCTTTCCCCTAGGGTTGTTTCTCAAAGATGATCCCCATCGAGTTGACATTTCTCGTTTTGGAGGATCGTTCAGTCATCTCGCAAAATGTCATCCTGTAAGTGATGACCAGGAAGCAGAACTAATTCGGTGGGAGGAAGGATGTATGGATGAAGAAGAAACTAGAGTAACACATTCTAGTAGGCAGAAGCCATGCTGTTGCTCTGGTTATGACGTTGATTTTTCAAGAATTTCTCAGAAACTAATCAGTTACAGAGCTAAAGGTTCTCAAGGCCATTCTAGCTCTATTCCAGAGAGATCTGCTCATGTTGCCACAGAATGCAGTACAGGAAATCTGAATGAGATAACAGAGAAACCCAGCACAAGTGACCAATCTGAATCTGAGTTTGGTTATTGGCGAGTGCTGCAGATGAGGATCATGCCAATGGAGAGTAATTTGTCTTCGGCAACACTGAAAGAAGAGGAGCTTCTAGATGCTATGCTTTTGTTGTATCATCTGGGTCTTGCTCCAAACTTTAAGCAGGTAAAGTAGTGTTTTCCTTAGAGAATTATCTATTTGGTAAGTAAACTATCTTGCGGCTTTCAGTTGTTAATAGTTCGTGTTAACTTGGTATTGAAAGCACCTCACTCATTTTATGAGAGAAATAAAGTTAGCCACTGTTTCATTTTTTGATTTCCTTCCTTTGACTTGCCAAATCACCCTTGTCGAGCAAGTATGATCAAACCAAACCAAGCCTTAACTGACAATTAATTGGTGCCGGATAAGTGAATCTGTTTTGTCCATTGAGCTCTGTTGATGGCATCATGTTATGCGATATACAACAAACCTAAATCCTTTCCAATTACCGCCAGTAAAGTCAATCTTGTTCTACACCTCCCCATAGTGCTATCCTACCGCTTCTACGGTTCTCCAATAGACATGTGCATACCGCCTTAATTGATTTTCTGTCATCTTATCTTCTATCGGCACTACCCCTACCTTTCTACGAAGGTTTGGTATCTAATTCTACCTCCCGAAGTCTTACCATACATCCAGCTCAGCATTATCATTTCTGCTACCATTGTCTTACTCATATGTTGTTTCTTAGTACTTAGTAGCCCAACACCGCGTGCTGTATAACATGGCTGACCTAAGAGCAGTACAATATAATTTCCTCTTCAAACTTGTGAGTGTCCCACGTTCGTACAACACTCCCGTAACACTCTGCCACTTGATCCATCTAACTTGTACCATGTGTTTTGGTGGTTGTAGTTTACCTTATGCTATTTACCTTTCAGTGTGTCAATGCTAATGTTATATTTTTAGAAGTCTTTATCATTAGTGGTGAGGGAAAAATAGGAAAGATACTTGTAACTCACAATGAAACAACGCAAGTGTCATGTGCCAACTAGGAAGCATCTCACCTCTATCAGGCCGACATCTTAATCTCTATTTACAATACAATTGAGGACTTTGTAGGCCCAACCAAAGGGTATTTTCTTGGAATTGCTTAGCTTGTTTTGATTCAAAGATTTTTTTAGTTGTGCAAATAGGCACGAGTTATGCGCAGTACTGCAGTATTATTACATAAGAGATAAGAGATTGGAGAAAATAGACCATCTAAGAACCATAGTGTGATAGTGAAAATGGAACCCCCGTCAAACATTTGCCAAGAACCTCTAATGGCTTGTGATGGAGGTCGGACATTCTTTGGGGACTTGGAGATGTCATCTATAGACAACATAGTGGGAATGACTGCTCAAATAATGGGCCAGCTGCCAAGTCGTGTATCTGCTCCAAGAGACCCAGGATTTCTCAGCCAACACCAATGGGATTTCCTTTTTTTCCTTGGATCCTGTTCTTTGATTGATTATTTGGGATATGATTAGAAATAAAACGGTTCGTGGGATGGTAGGTGTAGCACCTATAGAGGAGAAGTTGAGAGAAAATAGGATAAAGTGGTTTGGCTATGTCTACCGTAGACCTGGAGATATGTAATAGTTAAGAGTGTGGATAGGATAGTTTTGGGTAGCAGCGCTACGGGGAGGGGCAGACCCAGTGTTCTAAAAGGCGGCCACCTAGGCCGATTAGTCCCCGCCTAGGCACTAGGCGGCCCTTTTCCGTCCGACTAACGCCTAACAATTTTTAGAACATTGGGCTGACCTAAGTTGACATTAGATGCTATTGTGTGCAAAGATATGAGTCTAATGGGTTTGTGCGAACAAGTGGCCCTTGACAGAGCTCAATGGAGAAAAAAGATTCATGTAGCCGACCCAATTGATTGGGACATAAGGCTCGGTTTGGTTTGGTGGTAGCTAGAGGTTTACTGACATTTAAACTTCGGATTTTGACAGCAATAGGACTTGGAAATCCTGATGTTCAAGTATCCAATTTTGTTGAGCTTCTTGTTGTTTATGTGGTAGTGACAAGTGAAATTATACATTATTGAACGGGAAGAGGTACAAGGGATCTGGGGCGAGTTGTGTATTCTTTATATACACCTTTGACTAAAGGGTTTTCTTTTATCTATAATGGGGCAATAAGGACAAATACTTCATAGTTATCTTGAACAGCTAGGCACAAAAGTGGGGCAGATGGGCCCCGTCCGGAAAAAAAGTGGGGTAAATGGGTGTTTGTATCACAGGTGTCATGAAAGATCACTCATCACTGGAGGCTCATTTGTTGAAGGTTTTGGATTTGAGATTTGTTTTGAAAGCACGTCACTTGTATTGCTGTATTTTGAAGTTCCACTTGGCTTCAGGTTCTATTGCTCTAAAGTGCTTTTGCCGTGATGGATTACTGTTTTTTCTTGCATAGGCTAGTTAGCAACTCATTGACCTGAAACCTCATTCCTGGTTAAGGTGGTTATATTTAGTTATCTGCTAATTTTTAGACATCATATTCTGTCCCTAGATAAGGAGGATGCTTGCAACAGGTATCTAAGAGCCAGTGTGATGTTTCTCTTCCTTCTCTTCTTTCTTTACTATTTTCTTGCATCACTATTGTGGCTGATGGGATAGCAGAATGACAGAGTAACCTCATTTAAGCGTACAACAAAAAGTTTGTGTGAAGCATTGTTCAGTTGATTGATCGTGTATACTGTTGACAGAATTATGATTATTGTATTTCTTGTGTTTATCACTTTTTTTTAGAGATCTCACTTATTTCTGAAACTTGTCATCATACTTGCATCGAGTGCTTTTTCTACTTATTGGCACACTGAGCTTGTATTTTGTAAGTTACTGCTATGCCTTAAAAAAAAACTTGCAGTGTTGCAGTTGTTTTGTTGAAATCTTTTAATTTCGCTGAAATAGTATTTTTCCCTTTTGTTGGTTTGTCTTTAAATGCCCTCTAGTTTTCTATGTGCTGGAAGCTTTCCAAGATTCAGAATTCAGGCAATTTAAGTTTTATTTCTTTTTCTTTTTTATTCTTGTGTTTCACAACACAGATTTGCTACCAGTAAAGATTGACTGCTGGTTAGATGCTTATGATTAGTTTTTCTGTATCATAAATATCTTTATCGTATTTATCAAAAGGATTCATATTTACCATCATCTGAATGAGGTCATTTACATTGTAGGCATCATCTTACATGTCTCGTCAGTCACAGTCAATATCGCTACTCGAAGAAACTGATAGACAAATACGAGAACGAGCTTGTGGAGAGCAACTAAAGCGCTTGAAGGAAGCTCGTGGTGTTTATCGAGAAGAAGTTATGGATTGTGTCAGAAATTGTGCATGGTAAGACTATTTTCTTGGAAATTCGCTTATTTGTTCTGGACCTGTATGTGTTGTTTGATGTACACGTTCCTCCTTACCTGTTTCCATCAGACTTCAAGCACAATAATGCAATTCTAATCATTCTTTACTAATACAATGACTTGCAAATATGTTCAGTTTATCTTGTGTCACAGCCATATCCTTTCATGTCTAGTGGCATGCACATTTGTCAGGCTTTGTGTTGTTGCTTGTTTTATTTCTGGAAAGGTTGTCTGATCAAGATGCACTTCATTACATATCCTCATTATGCTGTATTCAGCAATTTGTTGGTTCTGCAAATGATTCTGAAAGTTAGGCCTAAACCCACTCCTACCCTGAATGGCAAGATGATACCGGGTAATAACCTTTTGTATGGTGTTAATGGAGTTCACAGTTGCTTGTATGTGGGCTGGAGGAGAAGGGAGGAATGGAACGCATCTTTAGATGTGGGGTGATACAAGTAGTTCTCCTCAGTTGGAATTTAGATAGTTGCATTTTGCGCCCCACTTGGCTTTTGATTTTGTTGTTTAGCACTTTTCTTAGCTCCAAAGCATTGCCTCGTCTTTAAGAGAGGAGCATTTTGAGTACCTGGTGGTTAAGTATGTAAGCTGGTAGGGTTTCGTAATGGCTGTACTTAGAGTGCCCGTGATAGAAAGATTTGTTCAATTGCATAATAGTCTTTCAGTATCAAATTGCTTAAACCATTTATGGTTACTCTTTTCCTTGGTGCTTTGTTTTGCTCACACATTATAAAACAAATCAAACCAAACCAAACCCATCTAAACTAAACTAAGCTTTGTGTCCTAAGTGATTGGGGTTGCTTCATGAATCCTTTTTTTTCCCATTCTGCCCCGTCAAGTATTATGTAATCCTTTAAATTTTCTAAATTGATAACATTTTTTAAATCCACATCCCATATTTTTATTTTGGCCTTCTCCTTCCCCTAGCATCTCCATTAACACAAATTACTTTTCTTTTCTGTTAGATGTACTGGTTTCTGTTGTATGTGACCAAACTACCTTATTAACATATTTCTCTCAACTTATGTTAAATTGGTGCTACCCCTACCAATTCATGCATTTTCATTTCTTACGACAACAGCCAGTGTTTGTGCATAGTGAGTCATTGAGTGGTAAGCAGATACGGTGGTTAACCTGATCTTTCTATCATATTAATTGTAACTTCTAATTAGAATGGTGAATGTACATGCATATTGCATGTATCTATATTGAATACATCTATATGACGTGTGTGTGTGTGAGTTACTGAAGCAATTGTTGTAAGATTTGCTAATTCTAGTTATACTTTGTCTTGACAAAAAGAAAAAAAGTGCTATATTTTCATTGTATTGATATTCTTCTTTATTGTCACTGTTCTGTTCTACAGGTATCGTATCTCTTTGTTTTCTCAGTGGAAGCAAAGGGGAATGTATGCAGCATGCATGTGGATTGTTCAATTGCTTCTGGTTGTGAGCAAAGTGGATTCGGTGTTCCTCTATATTCCGGAATTTTACCTGGAAACACTGGTACATAGATCTTCGCTTTTTTGTGTTCAATTAGAGCATTCGAACAGCGTTTTGGATTCTTTTATCCCGCGAGCCAACTGTATGAGCTCTTATTCTGTATTCCTAGAACCTAACACGCAGTTGTCCTTGCTTTTATTGAATTTCCTAGAAAAATCTTTTTTAGTAGTCTGTCGAGGCACTTAGAGAACTCTTGGGATTGCATGTGGATTTGTTATCGTTAGTGAATTTGTGTTGATATTTAAGGGTGTATACTCTATTTGTACATTACTCTTACTCCATGAAGATACTCAAGCAGCTGGGCCTGAAAGTACCCGAAGTAGTCAAGCTCTTAGCAGTGTAGATTATGCTGTCAATTGATGCTTGGGAACACCATTCACGTCATGCATCTGTGGCCTGTAGTAATTTTTTCTAAAGTGACCAATGCACAATTTTTCATTCAAATATTAGCCACTCACACAAACAGTTAGCCCCTCCCAGATAACTGGATAATACAAGTGGAAAGAGAAGAAAATAACAGAATTACATATGCCTTTTCATTTGCTCTTATGGGCATAGATGGCAGGTCATCCATCCGAGTATAAGGGGCCATATCAGATGATAGTAACTCTTATTTAAACATTACCTCTTTTCCACCCACATCTCGTAGCCATTTTTTAGGAGGATCAAATCGTTGTTGACATGGAAAACACTTCACGAAATGGTATTGCCAACCTCGTTGCACACTATTGGAGTATGCTTGCAATTCCTTTTGTTTGGTTCCTGAGCTATGGTGATCCTGGTAGGGGAACTGGCCGGGTTGTTCTAGGATAGAAACCGGAAAGGTTGTATTTCATTTGGCTGAACATGAGACCGTTTGTCAGGAATGAACCTCAATTACCGTTATCGTACAAGTAAAAAGCTACGTACTCTTTTCTAGCTGAGGGCTAACCCAACAGGAGCTATCAAACTAGTTTCAATAATTGTTTCTTGGAAAATCCAGGGTTTATTGTATTATCTGATTCCGTTTGATTTCATGGAGGTGGGATTCCATATACCTCTTGACCGAGCCGTTGAGTAGGTTCCATGAGACTGAAAAGTTCAAACCTTCTTAATGGGCCAAGGCATGAAAGGATCCGGAACTAGGAGACTTGTTGGTGAAAGAGACTTTGGGAGAATTGTTCTTCCTAGTACGAGTGATTGTTTGAATTGCAATGCTTACAAAATTTGAGTGAGTTTTTAATTAACCACTTTCCAAGTTGTTAGGTCGATGTTATGGCTAGTTGAGGCCAATTGTTGTCTACACATGGATGCAGTACATGTGAAGTTCTGGTGGTTTATCTGCATTGCTTCAGTTTTCTGTGCCTTAATGTAGTTGAAGCATCCTTCTTAATTTTAGCGTTTCGCTGTCAATATGTAGGTTTCTTACTAATAAGTGGTCAAGAACTTCAAAGCTTATACAAAAAAGTGTAATTGATCAAGAATTACATTAATTATGGTTCAGCCACAGACTATATGGCCTTCCATTGATATTGTAATGACCTCATCTGACTCTTCTCCTGTTAAGATTTGTGTTTTTTTTTTTTTCAAGTGAACATATACTACTGTAGGTTGCATGTATGTATGGGCTCTCATTTCAGAAAGGATTGTTCAATAAAATACGGCCTTGAAACGGCTTACTGTCAAGTATTGGGCTTTTTCTTGTTTTTGCATTTGTTCCTGTACCAGTGGATTACACCTAGGGTCAGCTTCTATCCCTTACTTTTTGCCTTAGTTATGGTACTTATGGATGGATGAATTGATTAGACAGCCAGCATGAGGTTTTTTGATATGTTTTGTTCGCAGATGATATAGTCTTAATGGTGTAACTAAGAAAGTAGCTAATCTAAAACTGGAAATTTCTAGAGAATTGGTGGAGTTATAGTAGTTTAAAATAAGAAGAAATAAAAGTAAATATGTGGAATTTAAGTTCAGTAATAATGGAAGCACAAGAATGAGGAATAAAGAGTAAAAATCACTAGATACTTGAAATTGTATGTCTTTGTTTTCTTGGTTCATTTAGTAGAAGGATGGAGCGGTTGTGGAGGATGTAACCTGTAGAATCAAAGTAGGTTGGCTTAAGTGACAAAAGTGTTTCTGGCATATGATGCGATCAAGGGGTGCCTATGATTTTGAAAGGATAATATAAGATGATAGGTATAATTCTAAGATTACTACGCGGGTCAGATTGTTAGGCAAGAGTCTAGACATAGAAAAGATGAGTGTAGCTGAATGAGGATGCTACATTTGAGTGGGGTAAAACTAGAAGAGGTAGCACAAATTGAAGAGGAGTTGATAGGTGATATGCTAAAGTGGTTTAGTACATACAATGGAGACTAGTAGATGCAATAGTTAAGAAAAGCGAAGTGATTGCTAATGGCATTCAAGGAGGATGGGAAGGCCTAAATTAAAATGGGGTTTTGTGAAAAAGGAAATAAATTAAGTGAAATCAATGGTTATATGGCCCTTGACAGAGCCAAATGGCGGGAAAGAATCATTTTGCTAACCCTAATTGATTGGAGTCATTGGACACAAGGCTTTGTTTGATTTGTGTCTGGCAAGAAGGAAACATACAAGATGATTCACTTGTTTATGAAGAGAAAACATACAAGGTGATTCCCTCATACATCATGTCATCATATATACCTGAAATAACCTTAAAAATCCAAACATCGGTTCAAAGAGGGATACTGCCTCCTGAGAACCAACTATTTGAAATGGCCCCAAATCTGCTTTGCTCTGCAAAGATGGGAGTCAAAGGTCTGGTTCCCTCAAATAGCCCCCGCATAAAGGCTATCCAAGTTCCACGCCTTCTTTGTCCTCTTGCCAACTCTAGCCCCCTTCCTAGTTTACAGCATCACTTAATTTGTGGATGAAATGATTTTCCGTGAAAGCTGTACCAAGTTTTCTGGGTGGGTGGGTAGGTGTGTTAAGTCAGACCGTTGATCTCAATTTCTTCTTTTGCAATTGTAATTATGGAGTAGGAAACTTCCAGCTTGCTGAATATATGTATTTGTATGAACAGAAGAAAAAGGAATAGGAATGTTTGTTAAGAAAACTGGACTCTATAGTGCATGTAGTTGATTATGAAGCTTTGTTAAGCAAATGTCTTCGGAAAGTTCACCTTTTGCTTATTCATTTAGACATGAATTTCCATAGCACTACTACTTTGTAGGTAGAGTTCTCTCTAGGCCCATGCCTTTTGTTCTCCTTTAGTTATTCTCTTTTTAAGTTTACATATGTTACATTTCTATGCTGTTTTGCAGGTTGACTGCTTTCATGTGCTACGTAAGAGTGATCCTCCATTTGTACCTGCCTCTATATTAATCAAGCAAGGACTCGCTTCTTTCGTATGTCGAATGGACTTTCTGATGTCCTTCCATGTCCATCTGTTTTTCTTCTCTATTTGCCATGCTTTTCTGTGTTAAATGGTAGGACCACATATGATAAACAGCATGTGGTTGTGTGGGCATAAGGGTCTGACTAGTTGTTTGAGAATTTCATTCATAAAAAGATATATGCACTCCTCAGCATTTTTACCTAGTTGATCATACTTTATGCATATGCATAACCTGTGATCTCATAGTGAGAATAAAATTCGAAGTTATGAGGGCAACTTTTATTTTGGCCGAAGTCCTTTCATTTGCAGTGTTTAAACAGAAATTGAGTATGCTCGTAGGAATGCAAAGACAATGTTTCCAGAAGACGTAGACAAGTTTGCAAGGACAGATTTTCATTATGTTTTTCTCTTGGAAGTCTTGAATTCTCTCTCTTGGGATTCAATTGCTAGCAGTGATAAGTTCCATATTGCATAAAAACAGACAAAAGGGGGGCACAAACAGTAATGTGTGTAGGCCAGGCCAGTGTTCTAAAGTTGGCCTAGGCAGAGGCCTAGAAGTATAGGTGTTGGTTAGGCATTTTGTACATTAGTTGGGGATTAATTGGTTAGGCAGAGATTAGTCGGCTAGGTGGCGACTAGTATGCAGGACTTTTCCGTAAATGTTAAAATTGTGAGGGTTAAATGTGTAATATTAAGAAATACAGTGGGTTAAGTGCTATTTTAACAAAGACAATATTCGTGACCTTCCATTTTATGAGTTAAGTGCTTTAACACTTAAAAAAGGATGCACTTTGACTTTATTGCTGAGAGCAAATAAGAAAATGGTTGCAATCGTCTAATAAACAAATGAACAAGCAAGTAAATGACATTTTCTCTCAATGAGGGAACAAAATAGTCTCATGGCGTTGTCAAAAAATGGAGGTAATAGGGGTGCTGAATTTGTAGACTCGGTAATTTTGAGAACCACAAGATCATAAATTACGAATTAAATCGTGAAACAAGCTGTGAACTGTAAGATTCATGCCCCATTTTTCAGAAAATTGACTTGTATATTGACATTGGTTAGTGCAGGAGGTCAGGAATTATTAGTCAAACCATTAATTGTTAGATTGTAACTATTTTTTTATGGTAGGTGTAGGTCATCCTTGTTCCACTTTGACGTAAAAAACACATCCATCCAGCTCACTCAATAGTTAATTACGATACAAATGCCCAAGGTGTTTATCCTAATTCCTAATGTGATAAATGTCTTTTTTTTTGGCTGAACTTTCTACCCCAAGTTACTTTCCTCTAATTTTGATCATTGTCAACCATGTCACACCATGATGTGTAGAGCAGGAAAATCGCTTATGGTATGGGGCTCGTTTAAAAAGGTTATTTGCCATGCCTTGTCTTTAGCTCTTGGAAGTTTTTGGTTTTTGTAAGAAACCTGTCATGTAATTTTGCTATGGCCTTGCTATAAGTTTGGATCTATTCTGATTTATGCATTCATTTGGAATTTCAAAAATTTGTGTTATGCTGCCGATTAGGCACATTATTCGCCACTTATGTACTGCGAGAATGTTGAATTATGTCAGTTACCATGGAATCTAAAGTATGGATGTCTTATCAATTAGGTTACTTTCGTTGTTACCCACTTCAATGATCCGAGGATATCAAGTGCTGAACTGAGGGATCTTCTTCTCCAATCTATTTCAGTCCTGGTACAGTACAAGGAGTTTTTGGCTGCTTTTGAGAACAATGAAGCAGCCACCCAGGAGATGCCAAAAGCCTTGTTGTCCGCATTTGATAATAGATCATGGATTCCTGTAACGAATATACTTTTGCGATTGTGCAAGGGTTCAGGCTTTGGTTCTTCAAGAAATGGAGAATCATCCTCATCCTCATTTGTTTTTCAGGTAACTGAACATCGTGTTTTTGTTTTGGATGCTTTTTCCACCTTTTAACCCTCCTTGTACTATTCTTAGAGTAAATTCCGAGCTAACTTTTTATGGCTACACATTTTTTTGTTTGTTTCTGAAGAGATTGCTGCGAGAGGCTTGTGTCCTTGATGAAGAATTATTCTCATCGTTCCTCAATCGCCTATTTAACACCCTCAGCTGGGCAATGACTGAATTCTCAGTTTCAGTTCGAGAAATGCAAGAGAAGTACAAGGTAGACTGTCGTTGTAGAAGAAATATTTTTCTCAAAAAGTTTATCTTTGGCTGAACAATGCTATTTTATACATATCTGATATCTTAAAGCTTTTCCAAGCTTCGAGCATTGGATGCTAAGTGCAGAAGCTGTATAGTTTTGTCTTTGTCTCTATCAATTGATACCAATTGTTGCATGTGACAGCTAGGATCTAACTTTATTATGTGTATGCTTCTATCCTCCACTTCCATGGGCATTTCTGTTCTCCTTATGATCAAATCCGGACAGTTTGTTCATTTTGAAAACAGTCCAGATCATCTCTTTGTGATATCACCAGAAGTTAGTCAACTTCTAGCCTAGCCTTCAAGTCCAGTCTTTTTCCCCTTTTGATCAAAAGCCTAGGCTATTTGATAACGCATTCAATCCTGATTATTCGTTTCCCGCTGAATAAGAAAAATTCTGAACTACATTTTGTTCACACTGCTTGTCACTTTTCGTACACATTTTATTACAGTTTTTGCGTATTCATAAACCACTTTCCTACAATCTTGGGTACTTTTCCATTTGGTTTGGCAAACATGTTCTTTGTGTCATTTCTTGTCCTCTTCAAGAAAGGTAAACAGTTTTCAGAACCAAAATGAATGCACATTAGCGCATAATTAGCTAGTGGAATAGCCAGGTCACTGTTGGTTGCTAGGTTATCAGTACTTGGTAATTGATTGTTATATTTCTAAGTGCCAACTGCCAAGTGTCAAACTTAAAGTTCTCCTAGGTGTGTGTAACCTAGGACTGCATTGTGTCCCATCTTTGTTATGCTCAACCACACTCAAACTCACCGCAACAAAGCGTTTTCCCCTGTACGTGGGGATTAGGTAGATGAATCATGTTTCACCATGTTGCTCGATAAGGTGGCTGTTAGAATATGGTATTGGTATTAGTCCCACATTGGTTAATGTAGTCTTATGTTATGATTTCCCATTATATAAATAAGAGTTGATTGTGTTAGGGTTGGTTAAATCAACACCCTATACACTTTTCCTATCCTTTTTTCTCTCACAACATGGTATAAGAGTGGGTTCACCATCCACCTTAGATATACAAAACCCTAGCCGCCACCCTCTATTGCTATCATCATCTCACCACGAAACCCTAAATCTACTGCCAACTTCATCTTTACTATAGCGCCGTGAACAGTGCTCGTGAACAGTGTTTGCACAACAGTGCTTGCTGGTTTCTCTCTCTCGTGCGGCTTTTGTTTTCTCTAGGCGATCATCGTACCCTTCGGCGACTGTTTTTCTAGCCCATCAGCCCCAGAAACTCCAAATCGTGGCCGAAATCCCTTAAAATCGATTACCCAGTCCTTAAACTATACTCGTCGGCGCCTGAATAGCCTCGTCGGCGCCTAAACTGTACTCGTCGGCCATAACCCAGTCACAGCGACCCTTGCCGGCAGTAGCCAAGTCTCCAAAATCTCCAAAACAGCTCTCCTTCACTTCAAAAATCCTTGATCTCCATTCCCAAGGTGCCGACAACCTCTGAAATTCCCTTAGGAGCGTTCGAAATCATCACACCACCACTGGGTTATGTTTGAAACAGTCTGCATGTATTAGTTGGTTGTGTCTTATTACACGGTGATATATTTGCAATGGAATCTGATTCTGCTTCCGCTGTCTCTGTTTCTGTTGGTTCTCCATTTAGTCGTGGACATGGTCATAATTCTGGGTTTCCTAGTCAGGTTTTAGGCCATGCTTTTGGTGAGCGTGGTAACATATCTTGTTTTGTCATCTATTTCGTTGAAGTTGGTGGTTGGTAATTGAAGTTGGTTGTTATTGGTCGTTGAAGTTAGTAGTTGAAATTGGTATTGTTGGTTGAAATTATTTTGTTGAATTCGTTCGTTGATTCGTTGGTCATTGAATTCATTCGTTGATTCGTTGGTCGTTGAATTTGTTCGTTGTTCGTTGTTTGTTGGTCATTGAAATTATTTCTTTGAAGTCGTTGAAATCGTTGAAGTTGGTTGGTTGTTGAAGTCGTTTTGTTCGTTGAAATCGTTGAGTTGGTCATTGCTATTGAAAGTTGTTCCATTGTTTTTAACAAGTTGGTTGTTTTTCGTTATTGCTGTTAGTAGTTGAGGTAATTGTTTCGTTGGTTGATATGTAACAAGCTGAAAGTCTCCAGCTTGAGGGGGAGTGTTAGAATATAGTATTGGTATTAGTCCCACATTGGTTAATGTAGTCTTATGTTATGATTTCCCATTATATAAATAAGAGTTGATTGTGTTAGGGTTGGTTAACACAACACCCTATACACTTTTCCTATCCTTCTTTCTCTCACAACAGTGACCACTTTCTGTTATTTGGTAACTAACTTCTTGTTTTTAATTATTTCATCCTAAGTCAATTTACTTTCCTCATCCCTGGCGGATGGTGTGACTCTTCCTGACTGGGGCCACTTATCATTCTTGGTTTTGCATGACCAAACTGCTTTTGCTCTGTTTATCTGTTATCCTTAAACAGCTGGTCCAACTCCTGATGAAGGAGGTCAGTTTGTGTTGGCTGCATGAGTTAAAACTTAGAAGTTGTCAGTCTCATTATTAACATGAGTATTTGATCTGCTCGGATCCAAATTTACAAGTGACTTGAGCAGTTGTGATTTTGCTACGTTCCTGTCATGGTCATGCAAGATAGTTGTGGAAAGGTTGAAGTTGATTGGTTCAAGTCACACTCAGAAGTCGTAAGTTAGTCTCCGTATTGAGTCTTGCTGATTGACCTGGGTCATGCAAAAAGCCTCCCTTTTACCCATTGCAGTGATCCTAGTCCACAAAGAACGAATGGCTTTGTTAGCTTGATTTAATGAGTATCCTAATTATTGGTTCAGCACATGACTGTTCCTCATTCTCCTATTAGGTATAGGGTTTCTGCTGCGTTGCCTCCGATGATAATGCATGTGTAGGACCTGTTTAATAATCCTCCCGGGAAATAAATTTCTTCCGTATTGGATCGCTTCTATAGAAGAGTGAAGTTCTGTCCTGGGATTCTTTAGGTTATGCTCTTATTTCTCTCTCCCTTTTTTTGTGGCGAGGATGATAAGCTTTGAGATGATGCTACATGTGAACGCAGTATTTAGGCATGTCTGTGTTAGTTATCTTTTAGGAGTATATTGAAGGTAGTTGAACTTTTAGGCTTGACTTGGGGTTCTTTATGGTTACGAGGGTTAGCTATGTAGTCTCTTTACTATTTTTGTAATGGTGAGAACTTTGATTCAATAGTACGATCACATTATGGTTTCTACTTTGTATTGTAACATAGTATCAAAGCCACCACCGATTTAGTTTGCGGCCACCACATTCGGGGTAGTCCTCAGTCTTTCCCAAGGCAGCACCCTTGGTAAATTCTCCTTTCTCCCCCATCTTTCTGCAACCAGCAGTAGCCCTCATCTTTCTGTATCAATCTGGAACAGCAACCTACTCCTTCCTGCCTTAGAGCTCTAACATCATCCGACAACCACTGCCAACCTTTTCTGGAGCCCTTCTGACCTCTGGCGACCACGGACACCATTAACTGGAGCTCTCCCAACCTCCGGCGGACTCTGAAACTATGTCACCCAGTTCCGAAACAGCTGTGTCTTCAGATCTATCCTGTACAGTGCTCGGTGACCCTTGTTGGAACTTCGTTGGTCGCTTTCGACCCTATGAAGCCTATCCTAATATAACCCCTCACTGAAATGGTGAAAAAAATGTGGAGCGTCTCGATGTTCAGCAACTTTAATAACTGCATCATTATAAACTCCTTAATCTTCAGATCTTTCCCAGTACAGTGCTTGGCAACCCTTGCTGGAGCTTCATTGGCATCGGAAGCACTTGTTTTGAGCTCAACAACTTTCGTTTGCACTTCTCTCTCTCGAATGTAGTTTGAATAGAGTGGTGACACTTTCCGACAACCCTTGCCTACCTCCGAAGTTCCATAGAACTTCTGAGATCCGATCATCTTTGGAAGAACCTACAACAGAGTTGCATTTTTAATAGTCCTTGGGGGTGTGCTGCTAGTGAATTTTATGGTCTGTGCAACGGTTGTTGATCAAGCAATTTATATTCCTTTGGAGAGGCATAAAGCCCGCTTAGTTTGCCACAACATTTCTATCTCGTGTAAATTCATATTTGCCATCCAGGTCGTACAAATAAGTATTTATCAACCTGGGTTGATCCAGAATGATTTCCCTTTTGTTTGCCACAACATCTTTATTTTGGCAATGTAATATACTGTTTGTTCCATCCTCTGCTCTAGTTGGCTTATTTGTGCACGAAGACTCATACTATGGCTCGTTCTTGTTTTCTATTTGGCAAACTCACAATGCTCTCTGCGTTCATAGCATTTTCAGCTTTTCTGTGCCATTTATATTAAGGGTTGTTTAGTCCTTTGGCTTGATTACAGTTTACTTGTGGTGTTTACACTATACAGCCTAATTACTACTCTTGTACAATTGCATTTTGATTTCTACTCTACGTTGTAACACTATAATTGACTCTATTCTCAAAATTCGAATCTCAAGGGGTGGACCACGGGTCGCTCCCCGCTAGAGGTTGCTTCTGTCGGGGCCTAGGTCCGCTAATTATCTTGGATATTTACGAGGAGGGAGCTACATTTGCCAAGGATTAGCTGGTGCGAGTTGGCAAAAAAGGAAGCCAAGGATTAGCTGGCACAAGTTGGCAAAAAAAGAAAAAGAAAAAGAAAATAGAAACATCATCCCTTGACCAATGCAAAATGCTTGAGAGCTAGTAGTAGTTTAATCATTGTTCCACACGTAAAAGCGTAGGTCAATATCTAGTTCCTCCCCATACACTCATATTTGTCCCCTTGAAAGTTTAAATTTTCTTAAATTTGTTTCAGGTTTTGGAGTTTCAACAAAGGAAATGCAGCTTCATATTTGACCTGTCGTGCAATCTTGCACGGGTACTTGAGTTTTGTACGCGTGAGATTCCTCAAGCATTCCTGTCGGGAGCAGATACAAACCTACGAAGACTCACTGAATTCATTGTGTTTATTCTAAGCCAAGTCAACTCATCAGATGATCCTGAGTTTTTTGAACTGTAAGTTTCTCTGTGAATGAACATTTTTCCAGCTTCTAGTATTTCATTTTTCACTTTTGGTGCTCTAATCAATTCTCTCTTGGTTCTTCCTCGTAATTGTTGGGTGTATATGTTGCTTGGAAGGATCCACAAGCTATTGTCCACAGCTATGTTGCGTGGACTCTTATATATTTGTGAACCTTGATGCTCGGGAAAGGGTCGCACCCTTTCACATGAAGTTAGTAGGGCGCGGGTCCCAAATAAATATAAGGATATGTTCGATATTTCTTTTTTATCTTGATCTGTTTGTAGCATAAATGAAGTCATAATCTATCATAAGGTCCCGAATTCGACCAATGGAATCATATCTGCTCTCTTTTTAATAATTAGTAAAAAAGACAAGTTCTTCAAAATTGATCTAGAATAATATCTTTGAATAAATTTTATTTTTGTATAAAATGTTCTTCTAAATTGATACAGAATAAAATCTTTAATAATAAGTTCATCTTTGAATAAAATGTTTTTTTTGTAGTAATTAATAGATATGTCGACCTATCATTTTTTCATTACAAAAATTAGACAGTTTATTAGTTCATGAATCAGGACAAAAACTCTCCTCTCTCTCTCTCTCTCTCTCTCTCTCTCTCTCTCTCTTAAGTGGCATATAAAAAGCTCTCCCTTCTTTCTAGTTGATTTTTTTTTTTGTTCCTTTTCTCCGTTGCGTTTAATTTCCGTTCTAATACTATGATGTATGAAGCATGTAAATGCCGCTGTATTAGTGTTGGGGACATGGATTTTCATTGGACACATCTCGAGGCGCGTCAAACATGCCATGTGGTTTGTTCTAATTGTTTAGTATTGTTCTTTATTCAGGCACATGAAGGACAAGATTTTGATACGCTTGTAAGTTACCGGATAAATTTTTATATTGTACTTCTCATAGATAGTAAAATGTTGTGTAAATTATAAGATGAAACTAGAGTGTACATTGAAAAACAGCACAAAAAAAACAGCCTTATATTAGTTGAAGAACACCAATGAAAAATTACAGAACACTCCACCATCTTGTAACTTCCTACACCGGCAACCATTCTCCATCTGGATGGCTGTGGAGTTCAGTTGCTTCAGCCAAGGGAAAGACTCTCTCTCTCTCTCTCCCTTTCGTATTGTTTTTTCTTCCCGTAGAAAGGTTACGTTCTCTCTCTTAATCTTCTTCCGATATCAGTCTCTTTTGTCTATTTTACTGGTTGTAGGTCGTCTATTGTGTCGATCATGTACTAATTGCACAGATTTACCGTATTTTATTTTTGGCCTGCATTTGGGGTGAAAATTGGTCCAGTTTTGAGCTAAATGGCCACTGAACAGATAGTTTTGGTATGGGTTATATTATATGTGAACCAAAACTGACTGGAGAATACATAAACCAAGCTGGTTCGTTTTCAGCGCTGGTAGTTTTTTTCAGCTTGTTTCGGCGTGGAATGTCAAAAATAGCAATCACAAGATCAAAAAGCAGTAGTATTTAAGAGATATCAAATCTAGCCGAGTCCCAGTGTCCTTGGCGTAAGAGTCAAATGAATCTGATACTTAGACACGTGACCACATCCAACATCTGTACCCGATCCATGTAAAATAGGTAACTTCGAATGTGTTGCTGTTCCAGATGACCCCTAGATCATTCGCTACGGAGTCGGTCATTTTGTGTGACTTCTTATGTTTGCTTTGGGTTTTGTTAGACTTGCAATATGCAATCTTGTATTATTCGGAACTCGGAAGGCACATATATATAAGATGACCAAAAGTTAATGTTCTCTCAGTCCCTTGTTTGTTGCTTAGTATTGTCGTATAATCGAATAGGATATTGTGGTACTGACAAGTAGAATACATGTACCGACGTATCAATTACTTCAAGATGTCTCTATATTACTCATATTTTTCACCTATATCTTTATTTATGCGCTTTAGGGAAACATTGATATCTATTAGGGATGAAAATTTTAACTGAAAAAACGAACGTACCAAACCAAACTGAACAATTTTTGCTTAATTCGGTCGGTTTTAGGTT
>BPLS01030461.1:49845-61406 GCA_019656275.1 Rhododendron kiyosumense | reverse complement strand
TATTTTCTCATTGATTTTTACTCTTACGTTAAGCTTTGGTTACTGCATCAAAATGAAAGATGATTGAAATTAATTCAATATTTGCTTAGTCAATTATTTAATTTAATTATCAACAGAGTGAACATGTTGCTATCGATAAGTGACTCAGTTGTTTGAAAATATTGATATCTATTTTTATTCCTTGACGCTCCCTTTCTTCTTCTTTTTTCTCTTTTATTCACGTGAAAGTGCCAAATTGCCCTTCATACGAAAAAAGTGACTCAAGATGAGTAAGATTTTTTTAGTAAATTCACATGAATAAAAAAACAAAAAGAAGAGTGTCAATTAATAAAAGGAGAGTGTAGAAATTATTTTATGCATTTTGGTACATTGCCAACTTTATTTTATGTTTTCATGGGTTGTTTTATCTATTTCCTTTCTCTTATAATATTTTATTTATTATTAATGAAATGTTACTTTCTTTGTTGTTAAAAAAAGAGTGTATCATTCCCTGACTTATTATTTGTTTGTCTCATACAAATGCCCAAATACAAATCTTTTGTTAGTTTATTAATATTCATTGAGTATAGAAAAGAGAGTTAGGAAGAGAACTTCCATTTTTTTAAATTTTTTTTACCAATCGGTAAAGAGCTTTATTGATTATTAAGCAGTAGAAACATCCGACGCCACTACATTCTTATAGGAGTATATGCTACAGATTATTAGCTCGATGCTCAATGGCACCACATTGAGTAAAAACAGACTTAAAATTCAAGGCAGTGATTGAAGAAAACTACGTACTTATTTTGTTTAGGATCATCAAATACAGTAAAAAAACCACATCTAATTTTGACTTCGTTTCGAAACTTAAATATCTTCAATCTGTTGCCTAATATGTTGGTCTCATTGATTAATAAAAGGCTGAATTAACTCCAATATTTCACCTTCAACGTACAATTTTTTTATTCAACTCAATCGGATCATATCAGCAATTCCACAAAAATATGATAAATAGAATATGCAATCTACACAATTTTTTTCTTACAATTTGAAAGGGTCAGGCTGTCCGAAGGCCCTTAGTTGACCCGATGCCTTACATTATCGCCTTCCCCATATTAAGGGTAACCCTTATGCAACATATCATTCCACTGTGTTTTTGCTGGTTGCTGTGGATTACAAGACTTTGAGTGTAAGGTATCTCCTACTGCAAAAATCAATTCCCGCCATGCGAAATAATCATGTTATTTCTTGACTAGACCAATTTTTTTTATTTTTTTTGAACAGCATGACTAGACCAAATCATCAATTGCTTTATTCAGAAAAGAAGCTTCAGGCTTGCCGTCATGTCTTCTTCGCCTGTAGCAATGGAGTCAACAAAGATAAAACCAATTTCAATTGTAAACAACAAACAGGAAAACGGAAAATGGCTCAAAAGAAAATGGAAATTGTAATCAGAATTCATGATTGGCGCAACTTGATTTGTTGTAGTTACTTTGGCTGGCTGCTTCCTTTCAGCAATAGCTAAGCTAATGAATGGGGGATACGGATAATGATGTATCCAAAGTTCTTTTTTACTTACTAGAAAAAACTACTTCAAAACAAGAAACATGCATTAGCGAGTGCAACTCTTTATACAAGTTCAAAATACAACTGAACATTTTCTATCTCACAGTTCGGTCTACGCAAAACAGCTTATGGGCAAATCTCTTCACACATTTGGATCCTATGAATAGAATGAGCAGCACATAAATTGGTTGACATCGAAATGTAAAATCTAAAGGCATTGGGCTCCTAGGTAGATGCAGCCATTAAAAAAGCGTGTGCCGTACAAGAGAGCCATGGTGTAGAATGCAGATTGCAGCTAATTATTGGAACATGAAAATATTGCAACTACCATATTATTTGCAGTCTCCTCATGTTTCGACAATTTTTTTGGTTTTAGGCTGGAACAATTGTGGGGATATTCTATTTCTCCGGCATTTTTTGTGGTTGTTTGAATTGATTATCCTGTAAAGTATTAATTGCAGCAATTGTAAGAATCTAGTACAACATACACAAAAGCAAGAAATATAAATTACCTTTCTTAGATACTTCTTGTGAAGTTTCATTGCCCCAGTGCATGCTTTTTTGGCATCCAGGTTTCCAGTTATGTCGTTCAATATCTGGAGAGAGAGAGAGAGAGAGATGAAAAGTTGTACTCTGTACAGCATAAATAAAATATTTGTTGTATAACCAGCTAGGTAAATGAACAAAAAGAGTGCAATGGTTAGCATATAGTTACTAATAAGATAGGTTTAGCCCACATTTTTTGAGTTTTGAGAAAGGGTAGCTCATAGAGAGCGAAACTTTTTCAACCAGCTAAAGGAACTCCAATAAGTGCTTTTATGAAATAAATGGGAAAAGGAGAAAACCGGTAACACTTCCCCAGAAGCCAAGAGGCCCAAGACAATGATATAAGGTTAGGAGTTAGGACTTATGCAGGTTCCTTGCACATTATTGTTAGTATATGTCTATCAAACTGGTAAAGTAGCCAAATGGACAGTCGCGTCAATTTCTAACAAGTTGCAAACATAGAATACAAAATGCAATGAAGTCACCGAACTAACCTTAACTACATCATCTAGGCCTCGGGCCTCTGTCAGTAACTTCGTGCTTCTATCTTTCAAGACACCGGCAACAAGGAAAACAGAAATGGGTAGTGGGGCCACATCATCTTTCGCTCCACTTCTCATATTTTCTCTCTCATACTTCCCACATTGCCGTGTTGACTTGGCTTTTCCTCTAGATCCCTTAGATTTTCCAGTGACTGAATCAGGATCCTCATACACGGAGAACATGTCAGGGTCATATTCCAGAGCCCACATCATCTGTTTACAAGTTCAGAAACGTGAGAAAATCTCATCAAGAAAAAAAAGCACATATATTGTTCCAAATACTGAAACTCACAAGTGGTGGACACCAACAATCCTGGACTTTCATGTCATTTGTCGAACACTTAGTGCAAGTTTTCTGATTTGAGGATGGAATTTCATACTTGTTTTCAGGTAAAGTGAAAATACAATTTCCTAATTTGGGTAAATGACACTTCTTGGTCCCTCCCCAACCTGTCCTACAAGGCAAATCCTTAAATAGGAGTAATGTCTGACAGTCATGAAATGACATAAAAAAGATTACAAACACCCTAATCTCTCTGCCATGCTCTTGCATTAGTGTTGCTTTTCAAAATTCGATTTGAGGATTGGTTGTGCACCTGAAATCCTTCAAAATTTTGACTTGCAAGATCACAGACTGGTCATATCCAGGTAAAGGACTTGATATGTGAGAAAAGAATTATTCAATCTCTAGATGTCTAAGACAGCTCTTGTCATAATGGTTGAACAAGTACCTCCAACCAGAACCAATATTTTCGTACAGAGCAAGACCTAAATAGCAGTGAATTCTAAGATAATGAAACAAAGAACACACAGTTCCCTTAGCAAAGAAACAAGAAAAGTCTAAACCCCAGGAGAATCGGAACATAAATTTCTTCTCCAGGAACACCTACAAATAATGTAAGAATCCCTGAATATGATTTCGCTTCACGTAATTTCATTTTGTATATTAACAAAGATCTAAGAGAGAGTGATTGATCATACCTCCCAAAGGTACAATGAATCACCAAAGGAGAATTCTCGACGAAACAAAACCATAAGCATCCGGAAAGCAAATAAATAGTCACCTCCGCCTAGTGTCTCTGTGCTCAAAGACCAGAGGATATATTTTAATTGCAGTATAGGCAGCAATTTCATCAACAGATGTCCAAGAAAGAAAAGAAACTCATGATGCACTAATAATAGAATCTAAATAATACTGAGGACAAATGTGGACCTATGTAGCAATAAAAATGAAGTAAAGATGTTGAAGACCATTGACAAATTATGTCAATCAGTAACATGATTGTCACTCCTGGACTGTGTCCTATTAAATGGGTAGATTTTATTAGTATTCCTCCAGGCATGAGCAGCTAAATTAAGAGGAAAAGAGGAGGGCAGTATAGCGTCTGAATAACCAAATGAGACAAACTTAAACATTTTTGCCCATTTGTAGACAAAAAAGTCTTTCGTCAAGATACAATTGGCTTAATCTTGGATTTCTGTCTATTTTTGGTTCACAATATCTGCATGAAACATAAATGATAGGAAAGGAACAAGATGGTAAATTTTAGTGGGCTGGACAAGTCCCATCTCCTTGGTCCTACGGTTTTTACCATGTTCTTCCTACATGTCTCTGCTTAAATGTAGGGTATAAGCACATACCAAGAATTGTTCTCTCTCTTTGGTCCACAATCTAATTGTGACAACTGACAAACCAAGAAAGTATCGGTCAGTAAATATGATTGGCGTCAACTCGCATCTTACTTTGTTTCCTACCTTTTATTTTCTCTCATTAGTGAAGTATTAAATAGGGAAATAAAGCAAGAAACAACATTTGATATGTTGAGCAAAGTCCATAAGTGTACATAAGTTCATCTTTTCCAGCCTAAGTTAAATGTACTTCAGTATCTCTAACTTTTATCTTCTCCGCTGGCTCTGTATAAATCCTCCTGCCCTTTTGTTGCTAAGAAACTTTATTCATTAGCAAGATTTTTCCGTTCACAAACAAGAAACTACATTAATATTATGGAGGTGCTGGCTTAGAGTCTTAGAGAGGAGGTAACTACGTTCAATTTACTTTGTAAAACAAAACACAGGAAACAAACAACATTTGAGGATTGAGCATACTGCGTTAAAGAGGTAGTACCTAAATGCTGATGAAGCTTTGGATCAATAACTTGAGTAATAGATGCCAATTTACTAAGTTGTGCCTCCACCCCAATAGAGTTTTCAGTGCATCTGAAATTTCCTCGCTTTAAAATATCAAGTAGTGAGCACATCATAAGCAACAAACTTTACTTACAATCGAGAAAAGGTAACATTGATTGCGGTAGCTAAAACAGATAAAACTGTGCCTGATATGCAGAGTGCAACTGATATATACAAATACGGATCAAACTCAAAAGGAGATAACATAATGCAACTAAATCTTAAAGGAGCTGGAATAGTTCAAAGGGTGACATCTAATCTGCTATAGAACCTCATCAGTGACAGGTCAGAGAAACTAATCACCTAACTTAGCAAGCCAATGGGAACAGAAGCTAAATCTTTTCAAGTCTTTTCGCAGTTACTTGTTACTAATGGAAACATGGAAACTCTTTCTGAATTGAGCTCAGTTTGCTCGATGGCAAGAGCTTTTGTTGTTCCAGAAAGTTAGAAACCGTAAAACTATATGTATTCCAGTGGGCCCCATTTGGTCGTTTTTTTCCAAAAACAGTTTTTGAGAACAATTCATAGAAACAGTGCTCAAGTTGAACATTTGCAGCCTCAAATTTACTGGAACAAGGTGATGGTGACAAATTTCAACATGTCGGTCTGTCCCTTCTCAGGTTGTGAGACGAGTGGTGTTATGTTCTGTTTGAATAAGATGTTATCCACTTATCATGTCTACGGATTAATAGTTTCATAGTGCCGTTTCCCTCTTGGCAAGTTCGATGAACAAAAGTTATTCTCATCTTTGTGATGCATGGGATCATCATAACAAATATCATATTGCCAAAGAACATTTTCTGAAAGTAAGTCCACACTCCACATGCTCATTTTATAATCAAGCGACTGCTTTAAATTGAGAATCTTAGGTCATGTGGGTAGCATAAAAACATACCAGTCTGCGCATTAAACGTTCGAAGCACCAAAATGCATCTGCTTCATCGTCAAGGAGAATTATCATTGGGGAACAAAGATCGCTCATTCCTGGTCAGCATATGCATAAAAGAGTATCTCAGCACCAACAATTTGTTAATTACTGCTTTTAAGGGAAAAGATTTGGCCATTTGGGGGAAGAGTTTAGATCATCTTACTACACACCTTGACAGTAGCCAACATCTGTATCAAACCAGGCATAGACAGCCAGAATATCCCAAAGTTTTGACAAATTTTCCTGCTTCTCGTAGAAAACTAGGGTTCTGTCAGTGCGAACCACATCAAGACCTAACATGAATATCAGTCCAAATATAAAAGAGTTGAAACAATTTGGAAACTTCAGAGGGTTTCACCACATGGTCTGAATTAAAATATTAATGAGAAGGCATTCGTGTTTTTTTTTTTTTCATTTGAATTCAAAGCATAGGTGAATATTGTTAATTATGTATAACTTTTTTTAACCATCAGGCTTTGGACCACAACATGAGAACCAGCGGATACCGTGAAAACGAGGTATATGACCTAAATATTTAGTTCTTAATCCATGAATCATACAGATGGACCAGTAGCAGAAATGAAATCTTTAAAAATACAGAATCACTAGGCAATTTCCATTCATCATTAATACAGATGGACCAGTAGTAGAAATGAAATCTTTAAAAATAAAGAATCACTAGGCAATTTCTATTCATCATTAATATGTATCACCAACCTATTTGATGTAGTGTAAGCTTCCATTGGATTATTTTCTTGTCCACTTCTTTCACTGTCGCTGAATTGTGGGAAGTGCCTGTATTTGCATGAGTTCAGGACATCAGCATCTGATGAATAGCCGATTAGGCGGTTACAGGCTTAAATTTGTGGCCATTACCATTTTCTTCAGGAAGTAAAGCCAGTCCTTTATCTGGACTTGCTTCCAGAAGCACAATAGGATCTTGAATAGGTTCGCCACGATCCGTAATCACAGGAGCTGTGATGAACCTACCACTTCCAACAAGGGGGAACACTAGGCGGCACTCTTCTTTTAACACAGCATATTGTGCCCTGAATGTGCACAAGAACAAGAAACAATTACAGGCATAAGATGCTTAGACAACTTAGAGGATGAATCTTGGGGAAAGACAACGGACAATGGTACACGTTGCGCAGTAACATAACTAGTCTGACAACGGCAGTGTCTAGAGTAATTTTTTAAAATCGAAAGCCTTTTTCCAACCTATGAGTTGATTACACCTCAGAAACAAAGTGTGGGATGTATGCCAGTCAAAATTCGAACACATTCAGGACAAGGAAATGTAAAAATGTTCCGGACATAAGGACTATCTCTGAGCTATATAAGATTATAAGTCTCAGACATTTCAAAATTTGAACCACTACAATAGCAAAAATGAAAACTTGCGCAAATGGCAGGAATGTCCTTGCATGTCCAAAATCAACACTTGACCAACATGAGAAGAGAAAAGGCACCAAATGGGAGTACAACAAGAAGTAAGATAACACATGCAGGTTACTAATTGGGTACACAAGTACACATAACGGATGCAGCAACCAGAGCCAAGGGGAATACACTAATCTATGTGGCAAATGTCACTTAATAAGTTTGTATTAACCAGCATGGTGATATGAAGCAGTCCCAGTTTTGTCGAATAAACGTTTTTCACACACCAAGTCAAATAAAGACAAAGGTTTGGTTTGTTCCTCATCTTATCATCATCCGTACAATCAATGTATGGAGTACAATGCTGGGAGTCTCATTCTCCACGACATACTTCATACTAAGCTCTCTGCAGGCCTCCAGGAAGTCTCTTCTAAGGGGGCCTTGAGTGAAACACGTCTTGGTGGATCTCAGAGCTATTCAACATTCATCTCAAAGCTTGAAGAGGTGGCTTTGAAGCATAAATCAAGTGTGTTCCTAAACCAGTAAATAAAAGTGCCGATTTCTGGGCTACATATCCCTCATCCTAGAATTCTACATTACAGACGGCACATTTGTTTCCTTGTACCAAAGAAACAGAGTGGCTTTGTAGCAGTACAGGCTATGTTTTTCAGTGCACTAGGTGTAATTTCAGCATTTCTATGTTTTCACATCGATTAATACAGCCTTGTTCGCCATTAATTTGCGTAGTGGAACCTGTAGTAATTACGTGACAAAGAAAATAGAATCTTTTTTAGTGTTACAATGGCATGCTAAAATTAAGTAGGACGTGACCAAGAACCATACTCCACAAATGCATATCTTAAATGTGGAACAACAACTGGAGCTTGGAGCCTTTCATACATACTGGCACCACATGCCAAGGGCTGAAACCCTAACCCACAATATCCTCTTGTCGGCTAGATCTCAAATCCTAGGACAGAAGTTAATATTCTGCCTACATTAAAAGTTTGGAGGGTCGGCATATTCTTTTGAAAGCTAACAGAGCCTAAAATGACCCAAAATCCTGATGTAGTGACAAATGATGTTCCTATAATATCTAGCAAGAATTAATGCATGAAAGTGAAGCAAGGAAAGCCAACTACCTTCGATGTTGCCGTATTTGCTCTCGTTCATCAAATGTGCTCTTGGGATCATAACAACCAAGTAGAAACTCCCAAACTTCACCTCGAATTGAAGGATGGATCCCCTAATTTTGCCACGATTACATTATGATGCGTCAATCCCCAAAACAAATGGTAATATTTGGTAGAAGGAAGACATCTATAAGAAGCAGATGTATGTATCAAAATAAGAAGCACTAAGTGGCATATCACATTATTCATTTGCAAAGCAAAAACAAATCGTTTATTTTTATGCCTTTAGTGCATATTTGGAACTTATAGAGTGAATGGCCAGGTAAAGTTCATATTCTTATCATGACAGCATCCAACCATAGTTGGGAGCTGAATTGCATTTCGTAGTGTACACAAGGACCATGATACACAAGACTTAAACACAAGATGTGAATGAACAATTGACAGGACTATCTACTCCAAAACTTGGAATATCTGTGACACTAAGAAAAGGAGTATGAGTGCATGAGGTTCAGCCTAATTGATTAAGAAAGGCTGTAAGAAGAAATACTCAAACTTGCAAGTCAGCAATGTTAGCTTTTTGGTTAATGGCTAATACCCACTCTTCCCTTTTGAGCAAAATTATTCTACCATATTCATACACTACCCGGCAATCAAACAAAAAAGAAAGGGGACTGATCAGAGATCACGTAGACAAAGAATTAGTGTACGTCAATTAATTCCAAGAAGCATCTTACCATGTGAAGCATCTTACATGCTTGGGTAATATTTTTATAGTAGTTGAAACCTTGGAGACGAAATCTTACCCCGCGCTGTATTCGACCAAGTGTCCTGCCTATATCAAGATAGCCATCTGGAGTAAATGCAGCCTGCCACTTTCGCACACTAAGAGTTCTGCCAGCCTGATGAAATATTTAAAATAGTAAAATCATTACAAACTAAGCCATAGAAAATTAAATCAATATGAGTTTTAAGAAGTGACTCATGATACTTAAATCAAATATAGTAACATTGTGTCATCAGGAATCATTGTAAAGCTAAAAGCTATACAATCGCATAGAGCAGTAGCCAGCAGCCAGCTTACCACAGGTCCACAGGTGACATGAGATGCAAGTTGTGATAAGGAATTCCTTAGTTCAAAAGTTTCTAATTTTCTTTTTCCACAAGTAACTTCAAAAGTTGTCTTTGCCTACTAAGTTTTGGGGCAATCATTCTGTCCCGAGAGAGAGAAAGAGTAGTCCTCGTTTCCCATGATCTAATCCAAATCTCACCAAATTACTCCAAAAGCATGTTCTTACTTGCAATTTCTAGAAAAGCGAACTTAAATTCCTTTCCTCTTACCTTTGCTTCACGGGTAAAGAACAAAAAAAAGCAGTATAACACTATTTTTTTTTTTTTGTAAATGCTGGAATTTTGTTCTTTATTTTAAAGGGAGCAAAGATTTATATGTCAGATACTAAGGACATCGATTCTTTGGTTAGGAAGTGAGTTTATACTCCAAAAAGAAGGATGGGAAAGATACACAAACAAAGCAAGCTTAGGCAACCAACCAATGAAGCACAATGGAAGTTGGAAGGGTTCCATTCTCTTTGATACCACCTTCTTGCTTAACTGTCCGCAATATTCTTCAAGTGCAAAGTCTATTCCGAACAGGCGAACACTACCAAAATTTTCTTGAAATAGCCGAGTTGGCATATTTGTGAATTATAAGCATTATGAAAATGCCTATCATTCCTTTCTTTCCTATACATGGATGCACATCTCCCATCTTCCTCTCTGGTTTCCTGGTACGGAGGTGATGGGGAACATATCTGGGCAGTCAACAATGTTTTATTCCTTCCATGTAGGACATATAAGTTGTAAGGAAGCACGCATATTTGGCTAAGAGAGAGTTTGATTAACAATTCTATTCCTCAACTTAGGTTTCGTTAACATTGTCCAAAATCCCTCAACCCAGTCATACAAGTTTAATGTTGATGACTTTTCTTACAAAAGCTGCAATAGTGGGCATCAAAGAAACTCTGGAGAATCATTAGGACAATCTAAAGAATTTCAGACCGAATCTGAGGAAAAAATTCTGCTTAGATACATTGACAGATTTATGGCATTTGATCTGTTTACGAAGAACCTTTACTTACTGAAGTATACAACTATTAACCATACAAGCTTCGACTCCAGAGAAAAGCCCCATCCTTCCAAACCTTCCCTTTTCAAGATTACTTATTCAACAACAAAAGTCAACCAAGCCAAATATAAAGCACCATAATTCAGAATTAAAATCCATGCCTCAGTCGAAAAAGTAGCAAAAATAAGTTCCAAGCACAAAAATGCACTTACATTGGGCCATAAGATTCAGGGCAAAAAATTAATCAGCAATCTAGTTTTTGCATTATAAATAAATACAAAAGCAGCATTTTGACCAGTTCTCAACCAACACCGATTGAAATTCAGCATTTAGCACGTTATCAAATGATCATGGGTAATTTCTAAGAAGATAATTGGCATCTAATGAATCAAACAAACCTTGATTTTGAATTTGGTTTTTGGAACATCATTGGCAAATTCAGGCCGCACCTGATAGAAAGAATCAGCTGGAGTACCAGGGTCCCTCCACATTCTCGAAAGTACCCAAGAAAATCACTCACAGGAAAACCAAAAACAAATTAAAACCCTAGAAAACCAGCACCCAATGAGAGCTGAATCTCCCCCAAAACCGGAAAAGAAAAATACCCAGATCAGATTTCAGATAAAGAGTCAAGAAATGATCCCAGAACAGCTGCTTCCTTGGCCAAAATGATTCAACCAACGGTCCCACGTTAAGAAAGGAACAAAAAATGCAAATAGGTTGTTGGATTTAGCTTTTGTTTTGATGTTTTTGGTGTTTATTCGGGGTGGTTGGCCGGCGGCGGAGGGTGGAGGTGGTCAAGGCCTGCTGGCTCTGAGATGGAAATAATGTGCTATTTTTGGAGGGTTTTTTTTTCCTTCGCTATATTTTGTTTGTGAAGTCGTTCCATACTTCCCAGTGGACGAGATCAAACGACGCCCGTTTAACGGGTTACTATTAATTAAACTCAGACGTGGGTGAGTTGTTTTCTGATCCTGTAGATTGCTGTCGGTTTGTCTCGCTCTATGTTACTGGAGTAGATGTTTTAATTGATGCTAAAAATCTAGTTTTGAGTAATTCTCCCATTGGTTTAGTGGAGAGAGAATAACGGAAATGGTGTCGAGAGCTGCTACTCCCCCCCCTGACACACCCCCCCGCCGGCCCCACCTCCGATTTCCAAGACTACCCCCCGC
>BPLS01030461.1:34372-49445 GCA_019656275.1 Rhododendron kiyosumense | reverse complement strand
AGGCGGTGGGGCCAGGGGGGTGTGTGTCAGGGGGGGGGGAGTAGCAATTTACAATGGTGTCCACTCGCCTTCGTTTCTGGGAACTTCTTGCCACTTGTAATGAAACCATGACAGGGGAGAAAAACTATGGGATGCTCTTATTTCACTGTCACGTGGGGACCCGGGGATGCGCCGGGCAAATCTTGCCGAAGTTTTATTTGAGTTCAGACTGTTGAAAATTAGGGGTGTACACTGTCTGAATTAATTCGGTTTTTAAAAAAATTAGTAATCGGATTATTTCAAAAGGTTTTAGAAAATTAGGAATCATATCCTAACAAATATATGCATGAACCTAACCAGAATCGAACCGCAAAACCGGTCCGATTTTGGTTTGGTTCTGGTTCTATCCAATAAACTTCTAAACACTTATTCACAAAATATGAATTCATAAAATTAAAGAAATAGGAAGATAATTTGCTGGAATAGAAAAGAAATGAAGAAACCTAACAAATGAGATTTTATCTCTAAATAAATTAAGTTTAGTAAGGAAAATATTAATCTACCAAATTCAAATACATATTTAATTACACACATATGTATTGCTTTATTTATCTTAGTTTTAAACGGTCTGGTTCGGTTCTAACCACAGTTCATTAATTGACAACTAGTAACCGAACCAAAATTAACGATTCTTATTTTTTTGGAACTATAACCTAACTGTAGAACCAGACCAAATAGGACAATTCGGTCCGGATCGAACTGTTTTCTTGAACACCTCTATTGAAAACACTCATGAACGGCTGTGATACGGGGTACACTACATGGTTTCCGATTCTGTCATGTGGTGTCTTCATATTATTTGGAGTATAATTTATGTGAGTTCGAGATTAAAAAATTTACTCGGTATCATATGAATATTCAGTGGCTGAGGTTGTTAGGACACTAAACACAACACCAGTGAGTAAGTACTTCTCTACAATTTATGTGGGTCCGAAATTAGATATATTGGTATCACATTTATATTTGATGAATGATGACGGAGGGTGTTAGGACACTAAACACAACACCAATAATTACTCGAGAGGAGATAGGAAGGTTTTCACTCCACGCTTTAATAGGTGTGTGTGTGTGAATAACATTCTAATTTTGGAGTAGTTGTTACGGTGTAATTTCCTCTTGTTTGTCAAAATCATTATATGAAATAAAATGGGTCTAAATGATTTCGAGCTTTTTTACAGTGATTGAAATTGAGAATCCTTTGCCAAGGGATGTCCAAGTAGAGGTTGAGAGTTCATGATCTTCACTTGCAAGTTGCAATGCCACAAGTCAAAAGGAAGTAGTTATTGAGTAGTACTATTAGGTGAATTTGACAACGGAAAGTCTATTGGTACATACCAAAAATCTGTACCTGTCGGCACAAACCCCCTTTTGGACCCATTTTGGATCTCAAAAAAATAATCGGAGTCGCTCATTTTGTTTAAAATACTTTGTTTATGGTCCCTATAAAAAATAAGTTAAATCCGGTATCGGTAACAGTATTTACGAAACATCCAAACTTTGCTCTAGAATTCAATAGAGCAAAGTTTGGATGTTTCGTAAATACTCTTACCAATACCGGATTAAACTTATTTTTTGTAGGGACCATAAACAAAGTATTTTAAATAAAATGAGCGACTCCGATTATTTTTTTGAGATCCAAAATGGGCCAAAAAAGTGGTTTGTACCCACTGGTACAGATTTTTGGTCCGTACCAGTAGCACCATTCATTTGACAACTTGGTTGAGGTCAATGTTCTGAATACCATACCGGCCAGGGTACCGGCTTTCTTACTGATACGGTGCGTATCGAAACCGGTCAAATACCGGGTACCGTTTCGGATTGATCGTTATTAGTGTTATTTTTCTACTTAAAAGAATTTATAGTACTCCATAATATACACTTTTTTTTAAAAAAAATAAATAAATAAATTCAGTAATTGTCCGGTACCGTCCGGTATTTGCCCTGTACCGTCTAGTATTGACAGGTATTGTCCGGTACTTGAAGAAAAAAATAAATTTAAAAGTAGCCCGCTACCATCTGGTATTGGCCAGTACTGACCGGTATGTCCGGTACTTGCCGGTATTTGAGCCGAAATGGAATTAGAGACGCAGGATACCGGATTCTGTCCAAAATGGTACATACCGACCAGTACGGAACGGTATTGATAACATTGGTTGAGGTTGATAGGTGAGAAACTAGCTTCTATAACCAATTATATTTAATAGTAAATGATAGGTACTTGGTTACCTTTACCATATCAAATTATCAATGCTTGGACTTAATATCCTGCTCGTGCAACCCATTTCTTAACTGAGTCGTTTAACATATTGTGGTTGCGAAAAATAAGGAACTCAATAGTATTGAATACATATTTCTTCTAAATTTGGAATCAATTCCACCCATTGTATCAAGGACGCGTGGTCGCACTGTAAACCAGAGCCCCCTTTGACAACTATTTCGCAAAAAATTTCACTTGCTCGGAGGGTGGCCCAAGAGATTTAGCCAACCCTCTGGGTTACTGAGCATAATATATGAAACTGTTCCTTCAACCAGATTGAACATTTCCAAAGTGGATTCTGCCAGAGTGGCATTTTGTAGCCCAAACCACAAGATATGATTATTCCCACAAATTGTTAAAACAAAGCAAAGAATAGCACCTCAAGAACTTAGCTGACAAGGTTTAAAAAGAGCCCGAAGAACAGCCTAGCTTTCTCTCTCTCTCTCTCTCTCTCTCTCTCTCTCTCCACAGAAAAGTGCCCATTATGCTTTGCACCAGAAGACAAGACATCAAAACACAGATGAAGAATATATACCCAAAAGCAGCAAAAGCTTCACTTTGACACCTTCTAAGAAATTTTGCCTACAAAAACCCTCATGTAAACGTTCTTGTTCACCCATTAGCCTCACCGCAGTTACGTTCGAGCTTTCAGTTTTCCGGCTCATCCTTTCCTTGTGTTCCAAAATGGCTCGTAATCTGAAGGCATTTTATGCTTTGGGGCTTCTCAGTCTTTTTCTGTTGGTCCAAAAAGGTGGTGCGTATGAGTTCACAGTTGGTGGCTCGAATGGCTGGACAATCCCCAGTGATTCAAATGCGCTGAATCAATGGGCAGAAAGAAGCCGGTTTCAAATCGGGGACACTCTACGTAAGTGAAAACCTTTTATCCTATTCCGTTTGACATGTAGAGTACTCTCGTGGCTCAGCAATTTTTGTCCTCCTAAAAATTGTCTACTTAACGTCTCCAATGCACTCTTAACCATGTGATGTAGTGTAAATATTCAATATGTACCATCTCAAAGCATGATCCTTACGGATTACATTGCGTTGAGATGGGAGACATAGATTTTGGGGACAGAGTAAGGCGTCCCGACTCTCACATTCAGCCTTTGGTTTTTAAGAATAGTCCCGAGTCTTGTCAATAATACAATGTGAGTGTGGATTGTATAGGACCCCCTGATTCAACACGTGAAATAATCATTGGAATCTGCAGCTAGTGTTCCTAATCATCTAGGTCTAGAAAAGAAATAACGGGTCTTAACAACGCAATAAGATAGATCTCATTTCGATGTCCGGCCTAAGACCTCCTAGGGCTTGTTCGTCTTGGGTCTCAAAACCCCTGCGCATGGTACCTCCCTCAAAACCCAAACCGAATAGGGTCCTAATGTTTTTGTTTTTGTTCTATTGCAGTGTTTGTGTACCCAGGAGACAAAGACGTAGTGCTTCTAGTGAACAAGGATGACTACAACAATTGCAACACAGCAACACCCATTGCGAAATACACAGACGGGCACAGTGAATTCAAGTTCAGCCAGTCTGGGCCTTTCTACTTCATAAGTGGAGTCAAAGACCACTGCCTCAAGAATGAAAAGCTGCATGTGGTTGTCTTGGCAGATAGAAGCGGCAAGAAACCTGAATCTTCTCCACCGCCATCAGCCGCTTCTCCACCGCCATCACCTGCTTCTCCTCCACCATCAGCAGCTTCTCCTCCACCGTCAGCTTCTCCGCCAGCTGAATCAGTGGAGCCTCCGGCGCCTTCAGCTGAGACTCCGCCGAAGAAGGGAAAAAATGGTGCAACTTCTGCTGTCGTGAGTTTCGTTGGGTCCATTGGGGCTTTACTGGGTTCATCTCTTCTTTTGGTTCTCTGATTTCTCCAGGATTTGCTTGAGTTTGATTGATTGTTTTGTGTTCTTTGTTTATTCATCATTTTCCCTGCCACCTTGATCTCAGGGTTTAATTACTTCAAGGTTTGTTGGTATTTGATGTTCATTGTGCTATACATTTGATAAATAAGCTGGGTTTTGCAGATCGCGGGTTCGATTATTGTTAATCTGCCATGTAAGAACACTGTACAAAAGGAAATAAATTGAATTTACGAGAAATTTCTTGTTTTGTTTCTTATTATCTGTGTAATAAGACGCAACACAAGCGCATTGTTCACATGGATTGATCAAAAAAAGCAGCTACGGACTCAGAATATCCAAACACGATTGATGCATGTAGGACCCACATATATTAGCAAACGCATGTCTGAATCTGCCTCGTGTAGAACGGGACAGAGAATCTGGGGACAAAACATCAGTAATTCGACGTATAACTGATCATAAAATGAATTTCGAAATAACAAAACAAATTGAACATTAGAACAGACACAAATATTGGCATGTCGTACGAAATTATTTTCTATATTATCAACTGGAATGGCTAACTGTTCCGGTTCTTATATTTAACCAGTACTCAGTTAAAAATCTAATATACAGTACACCATCGTTTCGTTGGAGCTAAAGTTTTGAATTACACGGGCGATGGAGCATATTCATGCATATCAACTAAATTTCGGATTTCTATCAAAAATTCTTTCCTAGTTCAACTTTCTTCACAAATTTCATGGTGTTGTGCAGAATTGAATCCAATATCCCAGCAACCTGAAATCACCCAGGAAGACAATTAGAAAGAATAGCATATTGCCAATCATATGAGAGACGCGGGAAAAAGGAAAATGAGTTAAATTAACTAACCGTGAAAATGCCACCGATAATGGCACAGACATTAGTGATGAAGTGCGAAAAGGACTTCGAGTTTTCTAATATTAATACCTGATTAAATAGAACATATATTACAAGACCAAAAGGAGAAGGAAAAAACAATAGAATCCACTCTTATATGAACTGTAATGAAATATCTCTCAAAAAAAAAAAAAACTGTAATGAAGTACTTCAAACCTGCATCGGAGAGAGTTGAAAATGGAATTTCGCAACGGGGATATCCAAACTGTGTACAAGACTACTGTGAGCGGTGTACTCGTACTCCTCGACTACTTTGTCCTCATGAAGAGTTCTTCTTGTTATCACCTCTGTCTTCACGATTTGAAGATAATGCTCAATCTGCAAAGGAAACAGTAACAAAGATAAAGAAAATAGGAAAATGGATAAGTCAAAGTGCAGTAATCGAACATTAAGAATTCATCACAATTTACAAACTCAAGATTCTTTGAGCCCAACTCACTCTCTCTCTCTCTCTCTCTCTCTCTCTCTCTCACACACACACACACACACACACCCCGAACACTTCTTCTTTCCCTTCCATGTCACAACACCAATAACTTGTCCCCTCACAAAGACATGCTAATGGCCAAGCAGCAAAGAACAATACGGAAGAACAACCACGACCAACATATACAAGTTCTTTTTTGTTGAGTACCTTGCCACTTCAGTTCAAAGATATGCAAGGAGGATAAGAACTACAGAACTTACAGTAACATTGGCATTTGAATCAAGCGTGTTAGTGATATAATGCCGGCCATTCAACTTGTCATGGCTTCCACCAAGATAAGGTACTACTCGCTGCATATCCCTCATCACTTCAGGAGTGATCTTTTTACCAAAGGAAAGATGGGAAATGATGTGCGACATGTTCATCTTAGAGGCATCAAAGGAGTGGGCCCCTGAACGAGCTGATATGACAAGATTACCAGGAACCTGCCGAGTACGAGGAGCAGTCAAGAGTGTAATCCCAGCTAATAAATATGGGCATAAAAACATATGCAAGGACAATGTTTCTGGACAAAAATATATGACATACTTCTAAGTGAAACTTTACCTTCTTAACACGCACAAAACCTTCGATTCTACATCCCCCTACTAATGGTGCAGGTCTTTTTGCATCATCTTGAACATTCTCTAATGCCAGCCGCTGAGACTCCAATGGAATAGGTGCAACCAAATTTTCCATTGTCTGCAAAGGGATGGAAATTCGAGATCAAGTCATGTTGTACTCACCACAGCAGGGAATGAGATTTTCCCAAGTATAAACAAGCTAACAGGTGAAAACAGCCATTCAACTCAAACTTTCAGTTACTTTGACAAGAGTGTCTGTATCTCGATCTCCATGATATGATTCATGATCATGTTGCCCATGGTCCTCCCTATAGCAAGTGACATAACAAGATTGTCCATTAGGCTGCAGAACTTTACTCTCAAAATCAGACTTCATTCATCAAGTAATGTGATGTTTTAGAAGTAACTACATGAATACAGAACAGAGAAGCTTTTAAGTTATTTTTATAGCCAACCAAAATCAGGTAATAATGGCAGACATTGTCTCTGATTCCTGAAAGTAATGGCACAAGTATTGGACCAAAACATGAAATCAGCCACTTCCCACTCTGTATCTGCCGTTTCCCTAATCTAATTCATATACTGTTCTCGTTTGCAAATTTAACTACGTGTCACCCAGGTAAGGTTTAGGTCAAGCATTATTTTCCCCAGAAGAATGTGACTGAGCTATCAATTTTTGCAAAACTCCAGAAATGAAATTTCAATGTAACCATAAATCAGTGCCAAAGCAAGAGTGGACTATGGGATTAACCCACGAGAGGCCAAACTAGAGCACCCACAAGACGTGGACATATGATGGTATAATGACGCAAAGAGGTTTAAAAGTTTCTATTCTTCAATGCAAAAATACTCTGTACCCTATCTTGCTATCTTATCACCGATTGTTCATACAGGGTTCCCTACTCCACAAATGTACAGAATCATGAAAAGTCTGGTTTTGTGTAAGTGATGGGAAAAGGACATGAGTAGAACGTTAAGAAAACAATGTATCTATAGATTCAATACCATACTCAGACACAAGGTTGCGTTGTTGAACTGTTAGAAGAACAACAAGGGATAATGTATCAATAAGGAACATAATCAAGATTTGGAGTTGTGTCCAAAAAAGTCCAAGTCCTAAAATAGAGTTCTATGCTATAAGCCTATAACTATATGAACCATTGAAAGAATCACAAATAGTTTACTGAAGTCATCTAAGATACAAACGAGTATTACCTAAGATCACTTCCTTTACGAAAAATGCGAATAGACGGATAACCTTGTATGTGATGCCTGAACAATCAATATGACGTTTGTGTTAATGGGAAGCAACAATAGCAAGTAATGGGAAGCAAAAACAGCAATCACAAGCAATTAACCAAACTACAAAGCATAGAAAGAATGAAATTGACAGACAAGACTTGGGTAGCAGCAAAGTTGTATGCCGTTTAAAAGATTTACCACCGTCAATGGAAGAACTAAGAAATGACCATTTATCTCTCAGTAGAGACATTTTCTGGAAAACCCAAACATCAAAGAAATCACAGACTACAAGAGCCACTAGCAGAACTTAAAAGGCATAACAGTGAATAAAAAAGTTCAACATAAGTGATCTGCGAATGATGTGTGCCATTTCAAAGAGTTATCACCATAATTGATGTGGCTATGCAAGATATGATCATAAACCATATAATCTTAGCGAAGGATATAATCGTTTGGAAACTCCAAAGCAAGAAGATTGTGTCACTAACGATAGCTCCAAGAACAATGAAGTTGAAAAAGTCAACAAAATTGTGATAAAACAACACAGGTTTGAGTCCTAGCAAAATTCCACAAGGATCAGTCTACAGCACACAAGCACAGCACTACCTATATGAGAAGTTAATCAGATGTCAATCAAAAATGTCAAAAAAATGCTACCAAGAAGGAACCAAAAAAGAAGTTACAAATATAGATGGCAACGTAATATCTGAGAACCAATGATAGCTCAATAAGTTAGAGAGGCCAGAAGAAACATAAAAACATTAAAAACAAGAGGGATAAAAAAACTTAAACTGCATTTGTACACAATACAACCCACATAGCGTGAGTGGTAACAATAGATAAATCAAAGATCAAAAAGACATTTGGACTTGATGAAAAGGTAACATGGTAATGAGAATGCATAATATCAGTAAATCTGGCAATCAAGGTAGACCACAACATCCATTGTCAAGAACTCAAGCTAATCCAAATCCAATACAGGTCAGGAAAGAATTGATGTAAGAAAGACCTTCTACACAAGTCAGCTTGTTCAGTGCAATCAACCTTCCCCAAAATAATACGGCCATCCATTTCTGGGTCATATCTGGAAAATGAGTTTGAGATCAAATAATAAGAAACTAGTCAAAAAAAGGTTAGTTTCTGCATGTCAAAAAGGATACAGTGGTATGCTATTCTCCAATTATCAGGACAAGGAACAACAGGATGCAACTAGACCTTTCTCTAACAATCCTGGCTGCTTTCTCCCATGAAGGTTTCTGAAACAGACGACAAGGCAAATGGCAGTAATAAGTGTTAGCTATGATTGAAACAGCAACGAAAGTGTGGAATGCTGCAATGCATACTTCTCTCAATCAATTCATGTGCGAGGCCATATATAGTTAATTAAGAACAACGGAAAGATCTAAAATTAGCAAAATAAAGACAACAATTGTAACATAGAAGTCGTAAACAACTCAAGATGTGGTAAAAAAAACTCAAGATGTGCATAAATATATTTCTTTGGGATAAGCAAACATAGTTTATTTTCAAAACTCAAGATGTGAGTAAATATATTTCTTTGGGATAAGCAAACATTGCTTATTTTCAAACCGGAATATGGAAAGACAAGCAAAAATGCAAGCATAATTTAGGAGAAACAGATAAGGTATAAATCGAACATATTCCATAGTTCCACCCAGTAGGTAAAACCAAATCTAGAATACGTCATATGACAAGGTGAAACTGGTCTTCCATTGTTGCATTAATGTGGTTCATGGATATTGAGAGACAATGACAGAAGCACTGCCTCTTTTCTAGCCATTTTGTTAGACGGGGAGCAATAACCCAGAGTGGAAGCCCTCTAGGACACTCTCAGAGAAAGCACGAGAGAGAAGCAAAATAAGAAAGCTAAAGCAGTATTATCTGTAAAGGAACTTTATGGGAGTCAGACAAATAGGACAATCTATGTTCTTGGCTCCCGATACTTTCATTTCAAGAAAATCCCAAGGTTGTGGGGCATCTTTTCCCCATTGCCCTGGGAACTGTTCAATGTGGTGGTTCGTTTCCTAGACTCAACCAAAATGAAGAAATCCAGACCCTGGAGTCTATGGAGGATCATAGCTTGACAGATATCTTAAACAAATAAGCCTACCACGCGGTATGTATTGTGGGGATATGAAGCCATAAGGGAAATCAAATGAAAAAGGTTTGAGGTTTTGTTGGATGAAAAAAGTTTTAAGAGGATTTCTTGGGGATATTTCTAATCATAAAGCCAAGAACAAACTAAAATTGGTATGAATGAGGCAACAATGTCAACCAGAGATTTCAGTAAATGGCCTTCGAGTATGAGCAGCCAGGCCCTCTGAAACTAGAACCATTCTCCAAAGTATTCTATATGAAAGCAAAGGAGATTGAAAATTACCAGCCGGTTACTCCAATAGCACCAAGGAGCATAAAAATTGACAACCAAAATTGGGTGCCTGAAAAACAAATGTTCATCTGCTCCTGTTATAAAATCTCCCACGACAGAGCACCAAAACACAGTCATACGAGGCTGTACAAAATATATTTAGTCCTCCTACCTATTTGCAACGCTTTCAAAATTATGTCCATTCAGTATAACAGAATCTTCAGAATACTCTTCATCAACTTCATCATCGTGCTTAATAACTCTTGAAGTTACCCCTGCCAGATACTCGGAGCCAGTAGGTCTTAAATTTGAATCAATTGGATATTTCCGGAGGGTTTTTGTTATATTTAACCTGTTCTGGAAATGAAATGACACAAGTTCAGGACGGTTCACATCCCACAGAGAGAACAAAAGAAAATTGACAAGCGGTTAACAATCAGTAAAACTGAATGTATGAGAGGTGGACAATACATTTAAAAACAATCTAACAGGTAGGATGGTACCCAAATAAACAACTCACCGGCCATGATAACCAATCTAAGCAACAATAAATTGGGGACTACCAAAAATGTGTACGAGTGTGCATATAAAAAAAGACACCTGAACATATGCATATACACTGTCAGATAAATTGGAAGAAGATGGAGGTGGAAAATGTGGTCGGACTTGAGTGGATGAGTTCCAAGGAAGGTTAGGATATCGCACTGGGTTTAAGTTATACCCACGGAAGAAATAATAAAGCCCTAAGAGGAATTTCTGAAGTACACAGGCATTCAGATTGGAAGTGATTAGTTCTTAGGAGACTTCAGAAAGAGTGCAACTGTACAACTAAACAAGAGAAGTTGCAAACACAGTTTTAACAAACGTTCCCATACTAGATGTGAAATGCTCTATTGCACCTTGTGATAAGCACCCATTTAACTATGGTAATGCTCGAATTTACCCTCGAAAATGAAATAAGCATATTATCAGAAACAACATAGACACAGCTACAACTTGTAATTGTACCCAAATCCACATACCACAGATCGCACGTGCTACCAAAAATCCATAAATGTCACACAGTTCGATTTGCTGCTACATTGCAATTCAAGTGTTTGGACAATCAATTTTTGTTTAATCAATCCCTTGACTACGTTCAATGCTCAACTTTACACTTCGCGAAGTAACGAATTGAAGTGAATAAGTCAGTGAAACTTACTGTTCCCAAGACATCGCTCACGTCAATGGATGCAAATTCACATGAGAGTGCAGGAAAGCTACATAATAAAAAGAGAAGGGAATTTTATCTTAGATAAACAGACCAATTAAAAGAAGATTGACATTTCAAACAGAAAGCAGAGACATTGACTGAATATGACATGCAAAACCAACATAGGAAAGCTACATAATAAAAAGAGAAGGGAATCTTAGATAAACAGACCAATTAAAAGAAGATTGACATTTCAAACAGAAAGCAGAGACATTGACTGAATATGACATGCAAAACCAACATACTGTACACATGGCGGGACGAATCTCAGCTAACATAAATAAGACTAAGAAGAAATACTTCACAGGAAATTCGTACAACATTTTCAGGAGAAATATGAATCAACATACCAAATGACTACGGATATATGTGACAGAGGTTCCCCACCAACAGAAATTAAGACCTCCATTCTAGTAAAAGCATTGAATTTGTGTCCAATTTTTTTACACAAATAAGACTAGTACGCGTTTTTAACAGTACTTCTCACAGTATCTAAAAAATTGATAACAAAAAGAACACAAAACGGATGATTCTTTGTGAGGAACAGAATGATGGTCATTACACCATACCTAATATTGAAATCAATGCGCAAAAATTCCCCATCAGAACTTTTGTCAACAATTACAGATGTTGCTGTGCTCACTTTCAAATAACTACTTAGTTCCTGCAAAAATAAAACTGAGAGTTTATACTACATAGAACACAAAAAGCAAAACACAATTAAGCATTGCATAAATTATGTTCCATTTTTTACTAATGCAGATTACCCCCACATTCAAGAGATTAAACAGACCTCCCATGTCAGAATTTGTACCCTTACTATTTGCAGAATAAATTAACTAACTACCTATTGACTAACTATTCTCCCTTCCTCCTCTCTCACAACACATGTAGGAGATTTTAGAGGGATCTCCACACCAGAAACCAAATCTGGCCCCCACTTTCTCTGTCCACCACAACAGAAACACCTCCACTGCCTCCTCTTTCCTTTCTCCACCATCACCACTCTACTCCACAGCTGCTAGCACCTACATTCTTCTCTAACACGTGACTGCATCCAAATACAATGTTGCAAAGCAGCCACCATCACATCACAATAGCCACCAAGTCCATCAATGCCGTGCCCCAATTTAGCCCAATTTCATCACCATCACAACCAGCATAACTAACCCATCCAATCCTTCTCCAAACTATCTTCCAATTTTTGTAATTTCTATTGGCAGCAAATGAATTGTGCACTTTGCAGTGACCAAAACACCTCAGAGACGCATGTTTTGTGGCCGCCTTTAAAAAGTAGGAGTCCAATTATGCATTGAATCGAAACCTTAGTTCTGAACCAGTTAGATGGAGGGAAGTTACTTGACATACCAAGAATTTTAAGATCAGCAAACCTCCTAAAAGTTCGTGAAGTAAGTTAGTTGTATCATTGATTCCTAACTCCAATTGGAACTTAGCTTGGCAGCAACACTTGGTTTTGAAAGAAGAGGTGCAGGGGAATCAGTTCTATCCCTCTTAAATCTTTCCGGCCAAAGCGACAGTCTCGTTGAGCATCATAATGCTTGTGGCATTTACATTGTGCAAGTCAGGATATTCTGTAGTGCACCCTTTAAAGCAGAAATCTAGTGCTCATTCGTATTCTCTAGTGTTAAACTTCTTGCTGCGATTTTAAGAATTTTCAAGTTATGGTTTTATAACGTATAGTTAATATTCATTCATAATAAAGCGTTTAACTATATATGCCAATATATGGGTAGAAATGTGTACACATAACTCTCCCTGTAAAGACATAGGACGAACCCCGTTACAGTTAGGTGAAGAGTTGTTTGATGGTAGGATTGTTGTGTTGCTAAGGTATGGCAGAGGCCGGGGCAAAGATGCTAGTGGCCATAGAAAGAATGTGTTCATGGCAGAGATGGTGTGACTACTGGTCTGTAGTTTTTTCCTTCGTGGAGACAAGACAGATAAGCAGAATTTTGCAGAAGGCCAGAATTTATAAAATGAACGCAAAAATTTAGAGCTGGTCTAATCAAATTCTAATGGATGACTTAAACGGTCAACTAGCGGTAGGGGACAAGTGTAATCTGAATATAAACCTCAAGGCGGGGACAGTAATACCCAGTATGTCAGGGGTATTCATGCCTTAACTGCAATCCTGCAGGGGATGTCAGTTCAATTTACCCTTAACCCTTCTAGCCTCTGAAAAAGAGAAAGGATAGATAATGCAGCTAGGAAATGAAGCAAATTCTTGCAATGAAAATAGGATAGTTAATGACAGCAAGAAGGAAGACAGAAAACCAACAAAAGGCAAAAGAGAATGCAATCCACTAGAATCAAACATATAACCAAATAATGATGAATAGTCACATCAATATATCCAATCCATAAATCATCAACTAAATATAAATGAGCTTCCTACCATTCCAAACAAAAATATCATGGAAAGGGCGGCTATTATGGATAATCCGGCACCAGATAATGATGCTTCTGTCAAATCTCTGGGAATTTTCCTGAGAAAAAAGGAAGGGATGTGAACGAAATTAAAGTGAAACCCACAACAAAAAGACCTTAATATAAAGGACCATCAACAACCACGACATGACAAACAAAATTTGAGAAACTTTTGTTCTGCTAGTACCAAACCAAGAGAAAAAGAAAAACAATAAAGGGGTCACAATCGGTTTATCATAACCTTGTCTCCTTCTACTAAAAAGTTAATCAAGGGAACAGTGAACAGTAATTTCTATTGTTTGTGGCGCAAAAATTCAGGATCTGAGTGCATTTGCCTATAGTGTCAAAACAAAATCAAAAACTGAACAATCTTCTTAGTTCTCACAGGAAGGGGAAACTGAGCGAGATACAGGCACAGAGGTGTGCTTCATCATTGCTTCATTTCAGTCCTTCCTCTTTCACAGACGAAGAAGTCTCTTCTTTCAGTGAGGCATATTTCAGGGATAAAGAAAAATACACCAGCATTTTGCACAACCAAAGTGCACACATGCTCATCTGAAGAAACGTGCATCTAAGAAGTCTAAGTCATCTACATTGACCACCAATCTTTTGATGCATTTGCCTACCCCTTCAACCACAAGACAAACAGGTTTAAGCTGTCCTTCCTCTGCATAAATTTCTCCAGTCACTCCAAATTACCACCTGCAGTTCCCCCTTTAAATTCATTCCATAAGGCACAACAACCTATGCTTTCCGCATGCTTCTAGCAAGTAATAAACTTTTTCTTAACAGTTTGCTACCAAATCAATCACTGACCAGGGGATTTTCAATTCTCTCATTTATATCCCTACAAATCTATTCTATATATATATTTATCGGCAAGGAATCGATAGTATGTTACATTTAACTCCACAGGAATTGCACTAGTGCCCCATTAGTATTTAAAACCAATCAAATCTATCACTCTTACAAGTCTCCAAAGGTAAGACAGCAACCCCTTAATCAATGTGTTTAACTTCCTCTATTAAATGGCCAATCGTTTGCTCAATTTTATACAAAACCTATTGACCATATTGTGTTTTCAAGTTGAGAACTTTGATTCCTAATTTAATTTCTACACATTTCAACGAATGCTTTTGATATCTTAAAATTTGTGTGTTCATTCATTGCATATAAAATTAGTGCTTTTCAATTTAGTAAGAAAACTCATCTCTAGAGCACATAAATTTTTTGACTTAAAATGATGCTGTGCTCTCAACAGGGAGAGAACAGTTTCAAAACTTATGACTAATAAGTGCCCCTCCTGTACTGAATTTCTGTATCCGCGACTGCTTGCGATGGAGTACACTAATCCCTCACTACTAGTTCACTCAATCAAACTTGGCCAACGAGTTCTACACCTATTGCAATTCACTCAACCTGACCATTCAAACAAAGTCTAACCAAAAGAAAACTCCATTGATAATCAGAACCTAACAATTCGCGAATGATGACAAGTCCAGACATCAGCTGAAACGCACAAAACGGGAAAAACAAACAAGTGTAAAATACTAAACACGAACATCAACTCATGGCTATCTATCTCGGATCTAAAAACAAATTAACACTTACAA
>BPLS01030461.1:17985-34362 GCA_019656275.1 Rhododendron kiyosumense | reverse complement strand
CCATTAAATTCCGTCAAATATAATCAAATTTTTACAATGTAGCCAGATGCCTCACCTGTAGAAATCCACTGATTTGAGCTTGTGCATCGAAATCATGGTTGCTAGGTAGAGAGACGAACACAGCCAAATTCTGCTAGAGAGCGTAACAGATCTGTTCTAGAGAGAGAGAGAGAGAGAGAATTAGTTCATCGTCGTGTTACGAATTCGCTGTGGCTTCGACGGTTCTTCTGTGCTGTGTTTTACGTTTTGTGAAGACCATTAATGTCGCTATTAATTAATGAGTGAGTGTTTCTTTAATTTAATCCACAACTGAAGGAGAGGGGAGAGATTGGGTGCTGTAGTCCCGGTGTAGTTCTCTTACGTTGAATGATCTTTTAACGTTGATCTAGTGGGACCTAAAACATCGACGGCCCTGGATTAGGGGTCTGGATTTGTGATCCTGCCAAGTTTTCCACCCAATCAGGACCAGGAAAGGAAAGCGATTACTTGAGGGAAAATTTCACGCAGGCACCCGACCTTTCACACAAATCACACATAAACACCTGACCTTTCTTAAATTTCATATAAACACCTGAATTTTCTAAAAACTCATCAATTCAACACCTGACCTTTATTAAATTTCATATAAACACCTGACCTTTCTAAAAACTCATCAATTCAACACCTGACCTTTATTAAATTTCATATAAACACCTGACTTTTCTAAAAACTCATCAATTCAACACCTGCCGTCATCACTTTGTCTAAAACCAAACGGAAAAAAAGTTAAGTGCTTCAATTTTTTATTTGTGTGAACCAGTGCGAAGATCTTATTTTTCTGATCATTTTATCCTAAAGAATCATAATTAATTTTTGACTCTAAAACTCTCGTTAATTAGTCCTAAGAAAATCGTAGAATTAAATATCTCTTAGGGCTAACTAATGAGAGCCTTAAAGTCAAAAATTAAATATGATTCTTTAAGATAAAATGATCAGAGAAATAAGATCTTCGCACTAGTTTAAACGGATTGAAAATTGGAGCACTTAATTTTTTTAACCATATTTTTTACTATATAAACGATTTATACATGGTTGAAAAATTAATTGCTCCAATTTTCAATCCATTTAAACCAATGCGAATATCTTATTTTTTTGATCATTTTATCCTAAAGAATCATAATTAATTTTCGATTCTAAGGCTCTCGTTAGTTAACCCTAAGAGATATTTGATTATACGACTTTCTTAGGGCTGACTAACGAGAGTTTTAGGGTCAAAAATTAATTATGATACTTTAGGATAACATAATCAGAGAAATAATATCATCGCACCGGTTTAAATGGATTGAAAATTGGAGCACTTAATTTTTAAACTATATTTTTTAATATATAAACGATTTATACATTGTTGAAAAATTAATTGCTCCAATTTTCAGTCCGTTTAAACCAATGCTAATATCTTATTTTTCTGATCATTTTATTTTATCTTAAAGAATCATAATTAATTTTTGATTCTAAAGCTCTCGTTAGTTAGTCCTAAGAGATATTTGATTATACGACTTTCTTAGGGCTAATTAACGAGAGCTTTAGAGTAAAAAATTAATTACGATTCTTTAGGATAAAATGATCAGGAAAATAAGATCTTAGCACTATTTCAAACAAGTAAAAAATCGGAGCACTTAACTTTTTTTTCGTTTGGTTTTAGACGGAAGGGTAATAGTAGGTGTCGAATTGATGAGTTTTTAGAAAGGTCAGGTGTTTATATGAAATTTAATAAAAGTCAGGTGTTGAATTGATGAGTTTTTAGAAAGCTCAGGTGTTTATATGAAATTTAAGAAAGGTCAGGTGTTTATGTGCGATTTGTGTGAAAGGTTAGGTGCCTACGTGAAATTTTCCCTACTTGTAAAGCGTATCTTGCAACAAAGTACTACTAGTATATATTATCAGTCGTGCTACTCACACAGCGCACAGATTTTGTGCACAGATTGCAGTGTGAGACCCATTCTGGATCCCTCACAAATGATTCGATCCGTTTATTAAATGTAAAATAGTTTTAAATAGTTTTTTCAAAAAATAAGCTTAATCCAATACATATACGTGTTCGATCCAATCACCTAAATTTTCATTTAGATTTTAGAATAATAAAAAGTTAGATGATTGAATCGAGCATTTATAATTATCTAATTGAGCTTATTTTTTGTGGAGACTCTTGAAATATGTTTTATAGTTAATGAAATGGTCGGATCGTTTGTGTGAGATTCAAAGTGAGCCTCACATCACAATTTGTGCACAAAAAAATCTGTTTGAGTATCATTTCTGTATATTTAGTCAACTCCTTCAAGTGAAAGTCTCTTTTACTATAAATGATTTTTTTTCATCAAAATTTAGAATTTCTAAATAATTATTGACATTTTAAAAAGTATATTTACAAAATTAATTACGGGAGTGCGTCATTAAATTACTCAAATTTTGATTCTAATTTAATTAAGGGTCGGAGATGACCATATAGCAACTCTTGTGATTAATTCCAACTATTTTTGCGCACATCAAAAAATATTAGTAGTTCTTGATGTTGCTATATTTTTCCCTTTCTACCATTATGCCGTTAACATATGTATATGGGAAAATTTAAAAACATCTAACTTTTGAACAATATCAATTAAGCACATTGGTATGTGTAATTTTGATACGGATATGACAAAAATCTTCCTTCAACCTCACAAAAAAAATGACATCAATGACCAGCAATAAGGTGTGGTTGGTGTTTGGGGTTTCCGTTTTTCTTCTGTTTTTCTTCAGTTTTCCTTTTCTATTGGCGGGTTTCACCTGTCCGATTCTGTACCAGTCTGGGTGTTCCAGATCTGGTGGGTGATGGTGGTGGGCGAATAATACGGCACCTATTGAGGAATGGTCCGGTGTTGGTGGTCACTTTGTCTCTGCATGTTTGTTTCCGAGTGGTGGGTTCCGGTGGTGTTGTTGGGGTTAGTGGTGGTCCGGTGGTGTTTGTTTGGGCTGAGCCGGTGAGCAGCAATCAGCTGGATGAAAACTGATCTTCGGTCGCCATAGTCCAGTGGTTCAAGCCGGTGATTGTGGTTTTTGTCCATGAGACCTATTAGATTTTAGTTGTTTTGTTGTTGTATTGCTTCCAAATTTCAGCGATGCTTATTTGTTAGGGTTTGAGTTGTGGATTTCTTAAATCCTCTCTAATCTAGACTTAGATTGGTTCTTATGTACCGGCGTTATCGCGGGGCCTGCCTCGGCAGTAGGTGCCGGATCGACGTTTAGGTTGCTTCGATTCTTTCCTGTATCTGTTCTAAAGTTTGTTTGTTTGATGGGCTGTTGAATGAATGACTCTTTTCAAAAAAGATCAGCAGTGGCAAATTAAACTCAAATCCAATAATCAATCCAAACCTACTCACTACTAAAGAGAACCGACCCGGCACAGTTTTAATTGGGTCAGAATGAGTCGAATTCCATCTTACCCATTTATTTATGGGTCTTGCCACCCATCCAAATTGATTCAAACCTATCCGTTTGACCCACATCTATTATCAACTCAATCCTCAATTGTGCCATGTATACAACCCCAAGCAACTAAAACTCCCACTAACTACCCCATATCTATACCCATACTTGAATCCTAACCCAAACTCCTAGCACATATAAGTCCTCCCCATTTTCCTCTGATTTCTCTATTATTACCGGTACACACCATCACCACCAGTACCAAAACCATGGGCACCAATTCCATGGTGGCCAAAAATCACAAAAATTTGATGTAAGATTAACGCAAGTTTGTAAATTTACACAGAGTGAGAGTGGGAAACATAGAAGGGAGAGATGTTGGATAAAAAAAAAGATAGGAGGAGAAATTTAAAAAATATATATTTAGACAATTTTATTGAGCATTATAAACACAATTTTGAAATATAGTTTGTCAATTCAATGCATATGGGTCAATATATGCTGAACAGTTTTTAAAGTATAATTGTGGTCAGAGTCGTTCAAAGTTTCAAATACAATTGTGTTTGAAAAGTACATTCTTAAACTTTTTGTATTTTTTGTCTCCAAAAAAAAAAATTGATTTACCCATTCCTCTAAATTTCTTATTTTTTAAGTATTTATTTTTTGTTTTACAAGATAGATCATTTTTTTAGTATAATATTATCTTTAATTCAAAAGATAATTACTTATTTGTCATTAGCAAAACGGGGCCTGAAAATACCTCCTTTCAATTTTTTCTCCCACAGTTCTAAACACATCATTAACCACTGAAAAATACTCTGATTTAGCAGTCTTTTACCTTCAAGTCCGGAGACTTTGTTTTGGAGGAGACCTGACGAAGGCATGATAAAAATTAATGTTGATGCAGCGGTATCAAAAGCAACAAGCACTAATGGAACAGAAGCAATTGCTTGGGATGCGAACGGCTCTATTTTGGGAATCTTATTAAGTCATATGATGGTCTTACCTCTCCACGATTTGCAGAGGCTGTGGTAATTAGAAATGGTATGAATTTGGGTGTTGCTCTGAATGTAGGACGTGTTTTTATTGAATCGGATGCGGAGTCAATTGTCCGAAGCTGTTCCATGTCAAAAGATCCCCTTTGATATCGTGGTTTTGGTACAAGATTATTTAGCATTGTGTGAATTTAATTTTGTCAAACATAATTATAATAGGGCTCTGCACATGCTTGTGCAAAGAAAGCCTTTTCTTCTAATTTGTTCAGTCCGTGTACAATTACCTTGCCCCGTGAGATTTCTTTCTCTCTACAATGATTAGGCGTTTTTCGGCCTCTCATATTAATTAATAAAATCTTCACACTTTTGGTAAAAAAAAAAACTACGTACAAGGTTCTTGGAAACAAAATAAAAAAGAAGCGAGAAAACATGATAAATACTGAAGATGGCCTAGGAGTTCCAAAATTGATCTCCTCCATCTCCAAGCCCAGAATAGCATCGAAGAAATGGCTACTCGTGCAATCCTCAGAGCTTTCAGAGATCGTTCAATCACTTCCCGCACAGCCTCAAATTGCAGGCTTGTATGTTCTTTTGCTCTTCCTCCCATCAGATTTTTGATCGCGTATCCGTTTGTCGGTGGCATACACATCTTCTGGTGATATATCTGTTCGTTTTTCTATTAGGGATTTGGATGTAACGGGTTCTAACCGTTTTTGAGATTGTTGGTGTTTCTATCTCTATAATGGATTATTTTTTGGTTGGAGAAAGTTCAACTATGCAAAAAATCAAATTTCTGGATCGAGCTATGTTATTTTTGGAACTTTATGTCCGGCTTTTAATTGGGCCCCGCTAGTGGTAGGCGGGATTGGTCGAGCAGAAGTTGGCTCGGACACCTGAGTCAAATAAAATTACAAACTTTGTTTTCATTAAGATGTTAAACGTAACGGTATAGCAATAGTCCATTTGATAGCAACGTACTGTATTTTTCACATCTGGGCCGTTGGTAGTTGGTACAATGGTACTGGAATTGGTCTTGTCCCCATTTTTGCTACCAAAGAGAAAAACATACATTAAAGAAAAAGAAAACCAAATAGAAAAAGGAAAAGGGGTTGAGTTTGAAGCACATTTTTTGGGGAGCACAAGTTTCAGTTTCCACCTTTTAGTGTTGAAAGTAGAAGGCGAATGAGGGTTCAATTTTGTTCACCCTCGCTAAATGGGGGTGAACAATACCCTCACTCGCGTTGATTAAAATGTGTCAGGTCTATGCATCAATTCACACAGGAAGAAGAATCGCCCTACTTTATTACGGCCTTTTCCATATTTACGAGATTACTTTTTGGTGGGACCCACACTTTCTCCACCAATAAGAGTGAGGATATTGTTCACTTATTCTCAAGGTGAATAAGCGGATTATGTATGCTTGTAGGCTGTAGCTTATTTGAATCACTTTCAACATGTATGTCCATGGTTCATTTAAAGTGGTGATTTATTTTTATTTTTTTGTTATGGATGTAGTCATCCACTTGTACTAGGAGATATGCTCAAACCAAATTTGACATATCGTGCTATTCTCTTTCCGCATGATTCAACTGAATACATTTTCCTATGTTGGTATCATTCTAATGTTGTTGTTCTTAAATAGCTTAGCACATTGGTCTTAGCTGAACATGAAGGTGGTTCTGTCACGACCTCATCTGTGAGTGCAGTAGAGGCTGCAAAATATCTAAGCGAGGACAATTCTGTTTCCATACTACTTGCCGGATCAGGCCCTTCCCTTCAAGAGGCTGCTGAGCATGCTGCCTCATGTCACCCTTCCGTTTCTCAGGTAGTTCACATTCATTGAAACGAGAGTTAGGTTTCTGCTAAAACAGATCCTTGGGATTTTTGGCATGTGCTGTTGTTCACTCTTAGTGCAATTATTTGGTCAATGCTTATACTGTTTATGGCCTAAATTTTTTGAAGCCAGTTGTAGCCGAAGTAATTGTGTTAAGGATTTATCATGGTCCTACATTGATTTTCCCTACACTTGGCTTTAACATGATTCATGAATTAGGCAGAATGAGACGTGTTAGTCTGTAGATGAATTAGGCAGCATGATTTGTAAGTCAAAACGAATGTTGTTTTTGTGTGGTTCCATCCTTGATGCTTTCTTTTAGAACATTACTCACAAAACTTGTCCACTTCTCCTCGAGTTAAATGCTTTTCATTAGAAGGTTCATTTCCTGTTGCAGTGTCATGGTTGTCATCAATATTTTGCTGCCAACCAGTAACCTATGAACTTTTTTTTTTCAGTCTTTCTTATCTCTTTCTTATCTGCTAAGAAGGATCATTAAAAGTGGGACTGCAATGTGGATTAGTGGATTATATTTTTGAGGAAGATGATTGTTGGCTGCAAGGTACTATTGTGCAATTCTGATTGTGTTAGATGATTATTTTGCAGGTGCTCATGTCTGATTCAGAAAAACTTAAATGTCCTTTGGCAGAACCTTGGGCCAGATTAGTCCATTTGGTCCAGAAGAAAGGCAGCTACTCACACATAATTGCTGCTTCAGGTTCTTTTGGAAAAAATATACTTCCTCGGGCAGCTGCCCTTCTAGATGTTTCTCCAGTTACGGATGTCACTGAAATCTCTGGATCTAATCAATTCGTCAGGTAATTTCTTATGTTGCTTCAAGTTGTGAAATGGACACACATTCCTGGGAATCAGGATGACCTCTCCCTTTCTATCTTTCTCTATCCTTGGCCCTTGTGTTCCCAGTTACCTATACATGGTCAGTTCATCAATTACTATGTTACATGAGCTCTTAACAATGAATCAAGTACCGGCATTGGACATCTGCACTTGTGCAAGGGTGGGATATGTGTCCAATACTCCTCGTCGGACACTTTGTTAGTAACTACATCTAAGTATCTAACACTATTTTCTTTGTGGGGTCGGTGCCAAAAGTACCATTAATCCAACGCTGGTGTGCTATATAAAACTATACAAGCATATGCACTTCTGTCAAGGCCATGTACTCTTCGAGGAGAGATTTGGACGAGCCAGACCCCATGTAGATCCCTTGTTGCTTCTAAGCTGGGAGCCTGGAACCATAAGGTAGGGTGTCCATCAGAAAATTGCGCAACATATATGGGTGTCATTGTGTGAAAGGAAGCAACTGCAGCCTTCGGCTTAGGTTTTTTTATTGCAGTTTGGTGAACAACAACATAAAGAGAATGTTGGTTGCAGTTAGTTTATATCACCAAAAATCTTAACCTTCAGAAACCTTGTGCAAGTGACCTGCACAAAGACGCGAATTCCACAACCACATTGTTGCTATGGAAAGAAACACAGCTTAGAACACATCAAGCAAGTTTGTCGCATCTGGTTTGGACCCAGGCAAGGGGTGATGGAGGAGAGAGTTCCTGCGCCTTTTGAGTAGGCCTGGGATCTCACTCGCTTTGGATTAGCCTAATGGTTTTCTTGCAAATGGCAGGCCAATTTATGCTGGGAATGCTCTATGTACAGTTCAGTATGCTGGTTCCAACCCTTGCATGTTGACAATTAGGTCCACATCTTTTCCAGTGGCTCCATCAGATAATGCAAGATCTAGTGCAGCTCCAATTCTCCAGGTTGACCTCTCAACCTTTGGTGAAGGTCTGTTTATTACATCCTAATGCATAGATGGCTTTAGTGTTTTAGAATGTACCAAATAGAAAATTTCTCAAGATGCGGAAAAATGATTGCTCATGGTGTCTTGCATGTTAGGATGATGCTGCCTTGGTATTTTAGATGTCATGAACTATATATTGGACATTTGTAGATTGGAATAATTTGGTTGGTCATATCCAATTAAAACCTACCACATGTCATAGCACATAAATTTTCTACTCTATTTGTAGAGGGAATGGAGAAATCTAGATACATAAAGCAAAGCTCTCAGGATACAGAGCGGCCAGATCTTGGAAATGCACGTGTAGTGGTTACTGGGGGGCGAGGGTTGAAAAATGCTGAAAATTTCAAAATGATAGAGAAGCTTGCGGAGAAGCTTGGCGCAGCAGGTTTGATCTATAACATAGAATCGTTAGTATTTGCTAATTTTGATTTTTACTGGTAGCTTTTTCAAGGGAAGTTATCGTAAACAAGTATCGGAACGTCAATTGATGTTTCACCTCCACCACTGCATTGTGTGGATCGGATTGAGGGGGATTTTATGCCTCGTGATAATTTACCCGGACAACTTTTCCCAGGACTATTTCTACCTTTTTACTGTCATCTGGTTATAGGGCATTTCATTTTAGTTTTATGGGAACTTATGTGTTTGTGTTGGAATGGATTAGAGACGGGACAAGGTGGGTCTATGCATTTACTACTGTTGGTCAAGTGCCAAAATGATCCTTCCGTCCAACTTGTCTTTGACTTATTTATCTACCCCTTACCCCGACATGATTTTATCGCGCGCACATTGTTTTAAATTGCCTCAGCCAGATAAATAGTCTGGCCCTGTTTCCAAACCACGCGCTGAACTTTTATGGCCAAAGGATTATTCTCCAACCTTGCCTCTTTATGAGGTGAACAAGCATGCCCCATATGCACTCGTGAGTCGCGAGTGGCATTCAGGAGGCTTTAACGCAGTTTAAGTTTCTTAATCTTCCATCTTCACGCCATAGGAATAGGCACTGCTGTCATTATTTCAAATTTTCTGTGTATTGACGATGTAGGATTGTATTGTTTTGACTACTTCCTCTGTCTGGCACAGTTGGGGCCACTAGAGCGGCCGTGGATGCAGGATTTGTCCCCAATGAACTCCAGGTAAAAACTATTTTCTCTTTCTCTTCTGAATGACTGAATTTAAATGAGTCATTTGACTTGAGTGTTACTCTATGATATTGACCAGAAAGAAGATTCTAGATATTTTTAGCTCTGAACTCTTCATTCCAGGTCTCTTTTTCTAAGGATCATGCTAATGGTCACTCATCCAAGCAAGGAAACAAATAATGCCTTTATCCAATTATATAACCTGCAGTTGCTGCAGAACTTGTAGGGTCATAATCTGAAAAGCCTAGTAAATATCATAACTACGAGAGAGCTCAATAAGATTGTTCACCAAAACGAATGTCTTTTAAGAAGTGTGTGCTTGTACTGATAAGCTGGAGTTCTGAATTTCAAGTTTAAGTGGAAGTTCTCTGACATTATTGAAAGTACACCATTGACCATACTAGATCTCTAAAGTTAGATAGTGCCTGTCATTTGTATTTAGGTAATTCTAATGGGTAACTTTTACTTTAAATAGAATCAGTCTTGTAAATCTCGTTGCTAAAGTCAGTTTTCTTGTCAGGTCGGTCAAACGGGAAAGATTGTCGCCCCAGAATTGTATATTGCTTTTGGTGTTTCTGGAGCCATTCAACACTTGGCAGGCATGAGAGATTCCAAGGTCATTGTTGCTATAAACAAAGATTCAGATGCACCAATATTCCAGGTTACTGCTGGAACTAATCTCTCTCTTTATCAATCTCTCCCTCTAGGAATTCACATAGAAACTATAGAATTCCTATACTTCTGCTCTCCGTGTTTGATTATCTGACTAGTTGCTAATTCTTTTGGTCACCTGTTGGAAGAATATATATTACCTGAAACCCAACCCAACAACATGGGTATCAAGCTTCTCTCCTTCGGCGCCTGCACAACCATTGGGCTAACTGACCCGGTTAACTAGTCTCTATTAAGAATGCTAAGTTTATTAGTGGGCTGGAATTAGATCTTGGGGGAAAAGACATGAAATAGCCTGGCATGTCCAGAGCCAAATGTGAAATAGAAAGACATGGTGCCGTGTCTGTTAAATGTCATGTTTCATACAAGATTATGTTTCAAGGCGCATTCACCATGCACTTACACTTTGTCATGACCCAAACCTGGCAAATTGAAGCCTCACTGAGTGGGCAGACATAAAGGACTAAATTAATCCTACTCATAGCAACACCCAGTATATTGTATTCGTATGCTCCACAGAGTCACAGACATAGTTATCCTTCTCAGTCATCCTTTTAAAGGCATTTTAGTTTAGACCACGCATACAATAAATGTTATTTGTCATCAACTTTGCCCTTGTCATCAATAATCATTATGTACAGGTACTGAATAAGAATGATCAAACTAACTTACCAAGAATAATCGTATTCCTAATGTGATGACAAGATCTTCCTGCCTCTTATGAGTACTATCTATTATATTACCATACCCATGGATAAAGCCTTGAACTCAGCCGTGTAGAAGTATCAAACAACCTCCATGGGGAACAATTACTAGATCATCAACTTGACTCTTCTCTTTTAGAAGAGTAAAGTTGATGATAAGGGGCAAAGTTGATGACGAACAACTTGTATTGTTTATATTTTATGTGTGGTCTAAAAGAGAAATGTCTTTAAATAGATGAATGAGAAGGTTGTCTGTGGGTTATGCATATGAGTACAATGCATTGGGTGCTGGTATGAGCAGGATTAATTTAGTCCTTTACGCCCCCCACTCAGTGAGGTTTCACGTTGTCAGGTTTGGGACATGACACACTTACACTACAAGTGTAAGGTAGAATGATGCTGATGAGCAGGTAGAGATTAGAAACAATTTCGCAGTTATATTGCATTGTTTCCAAACACCTCCCATGAAGCAATATGCTTGGTGATGATCTTGGTTTGCCTTTACATTTCTGAAAGAGAAGCTCATCCCAACATGTTGGATGATTTTGCCTTTTACAGCGGACTCTTGAATTGCAGGTTGCTGATTACGGACTTGTCGGAGATCTATTTGAGGTGATCCCAGAGTTATTACAGAAGCTTCCCGAGAAAAAATAGAATCTGTTACCTGTACCCCAAGTTTCTTGATTCAGTTTGTTGTAAGCTAGGACCCACAGAATGAAAGCATAATAACGAGCATTACTTCACATCAAGATCCCATCCCCTGATCTTCACAGTTAGCAGTTTCTCTCCCCGTCTTCTCCGAAAAAGAATAGACTATTTGAAGTCCAATGTGATTAATAATCATGCTGTTATGTTCATTTTGCTTACAATTTATGCAGTGTGGGCCATCTAGGATTTCCTTTCGTCTGTTCAATTTAAGAGGATTTCAGTCGATGGCTTCATTCATTCCGTGGATATGCATAGTTTTGTTCAGTAAATCCAGGAAACCGCTACGGTTAAGGCACACTCGACTCACTCGACATAAATTTGGGCGTGCCGTCCTACTTGTCAGTGAGAGTTGAACACAATCCTTACAGATTTTTGGCAATGTATTCATGTGACAACCTTATCCCAGAGCTCTCTGCTGTTCAACTTGGGAAGGTAGAGTGAAATTTTTGTGGCACCATTTTGACCTTGGTTGACTCGTTAATTAAAATATCAGAAGGTTTTTCTTTTGAGGAGAAATCGAGGTTGCAGACCTCACAAAACCTTGTCGAAATGTGAATTTTAAAACTGAATGTGTGGTGTTTTTAGAATCATTACAACAAAACTTTAAGAATGTTCAGGTTCGTTAAGGCTTTTAGTGAGCTCGAACTCGATGAAAATTTGACGAGCCAAACTCAAACTTATTCACAGGTCTTAACAAGTAAAAGATGTATTAGATATTTATGCTCTCGTACCGGTCTAAAATTGAATATTGTGAGGTTGGTTTGGCTCATTTATTAAGTACACGAATCAAACTTAAACGAGCTTTTATTGAGTCGAGACTTAACAATTCATGAACCAGGTTTATTTGCCCCACATCTTACTCTATTGTAACCGAAAGTAGTTTGAAGATTTTGAAAACATTTTTTGATCTATTTTAGAAAAGAGAGGTGCTAGAGTTCTCGATGGGAGGGATCCGACCAGATTCCCGACAGCGTGCCGGGCCCACTCTGGCCACCGACGGCTGATCCGAGCCATCCAAAAATTCTAAAAAAAAAATCGAGTGGGCCCACGCAAGAATCAACAGCATCCGACGTGTGTAAGTGACGGATCCAAATACTCCATTTTTGTGTTTGGATTGGCCACTTACACACGTCAGATGCCGTTGATTCTCGCATAAGCCCACTTAGTTTTTTATTTTAGAATTTTGGAACCTTAGATTTTCTGTTTAGAAAAATGAGCGTTCTTTTCCAAAAGGATTTAAGAAAATAAGCTTTGAAATCATTAAGCAAATTAAATTTAATATAAGTTTCTTAGGCATTCGAAGTTTATTTTGCAAGCTACACCCAAATAAGAAGAATCTTGGTTCTGGTGTCTTCAATTGTTATCAAACATATTTTATAAATTAAACTGTCGGTGGCTTTGTTCAATCAAGCGCATCTAGTGTAGTGGTATCATAGTACCCTCCCACGGTACTGACCGGGGTTCGATTCCCCGGATGCGCAATACTTTCTTGTTGTCTTTTTTAATTGTCCACAGGAAATGATTTTAGAGATTTAGTGGGTTATGCACTTGGGCTTATTGGATGGTAGGTTAGATTAACTCATTACGTTTAATTGGACATTTTTTCATTCTATTAGGCTTAAAAAGAGTCATACTCAAACTCAAATAGTGAAAATTTTGGAGTACCCTTAAAAATTGAAATTTTTGGGATACCCAAGGCCTGAGACTTGGGCCTTGGGGTTGGGCCAGTTCTGATTGTCCACTACGGTTCTGTGTGTCATTTTCAATAGTTATCTCTCTCAATACATATCATCAAAAATATGCAATCCCAATCTTATTTTTTAAGTGTTCACTACGTACAGTTCTGTGTGACATTTTCAATAGCCTATATCTCTTAATATATATTATTCAAGATAGACAATAAAGATTTTATTTGATACTCGATCTCAATTAGTATTTCTATAAAACAATAATATGAAAAACATGAAACATAATAAACGTTGAGAGAAACAAGCAATTTAAAATGACACGTAAAAATGTAGTCGATATTTAAAACGGGACAAAGGAAGTACACAATCTCTTGTTTTGTTTAATGGAAAAGCTTGCAAATGGCAAATTTTCATAAATTTTCTCCCAATCATTCATCCTAAACAAAAGGCCATTGACTCTTTCACCCGATAAATCACAGGAGGGGCAAGTGGGGTGCGAGTGAAGTTGGCACCGCATTATACCCCTCATGCATGAGATATGGGGTTCAAGTCCCACCCTACCCTTGCCGGCCCCCTTAACACAACTAACACTAAAGTATGGCCAAAAAAATAAAAAATCACAAGGAGTGAAGTTTCATAATGTCGAGACTAACGGCTCTTGATTGTCGACTCTGAGATGAGATTCGAGCTATTAGATATTCGGATTGTGTAAAACATGCATGTTGTGCACAAATGTACAACACACACCCTGGGTTCAGACTAGTGGCCCGAAACCCAAACATGACTTGAAACTTTTGAAAGTGTAACAATTTCAAAGATTAATAAAAAAAGAGAGTGTAGTTTCACTTAAATACAACTTTTTCTTCTAATAGACAAGAAACTCTTGGCATAAGTGAATTACTATTATATTGCTTCTGCAGTGGGTTATTACTTTAAATCCTTTTTGCAAGCACCCACAAGTAGGGATGGAACCAGAATTTTGTAAGTGGGGGGCCGGGTCAAACTATGAAGAGTAAGCACAAATATCACAACTCTGTAGACAAATAAGAAGGTTGTTGATCTTTAAGTGTCAATCAACTATTGATATAGCCCAGAAATACGTGATTCTAGATTCTGAACAACATTATGCTCAAAATGATTAAACTCCATTCTTAAAAATGTTGTCGATCTTGGCCTCCCAATTCCCGAAAATACTTCTCAATTTCACGTAAACTTGAAATATTCATATTAAAATTTAAACTAAAATAAAAAAACGAAACGACGACGTGAAACTACGCGGGGGTCGTGGCCCACATAGCCCCTTTAACAGCTCCGTCTCTGCCTGCTGCAAGTCGCAAGTATCGAATATAAGTCAAGACGTCAACATTTACAGCTGATCCCAATAGCAACTTTTAAGTATATATGGACTACTACGATTAGTTGTAATAGTGGGCCCTTCATTAGGTTTTTGATGTTCTATTCTCTAGTTATGCCCAATACTAGCTTGCACCTAATTAAGCATACAGCTCAACCATGTGACCAGTCTACATAAGGGTCCTCTTAACTACTCCTTGTGTCCATGTACAAGAAAGGAACCTAATATGTCACGTACTTGTCAATACTTATTTGTTGATATCGATATCAATATCAATCAGCATCGGCCGCGTACTTGTCAATACTTACTTTTGATCGCCGAAAATAAGATCATTTGGTGCAAGTCAATCGACTCGTCTTTATCGGTTTGTATAGTATTGTAGTGGATTAACTAATGCCAGGGTGATGTCATGAGACTGATTTCGCCTTTCTAAAGCTCTTTTTTGAGTTGCATTGAATTTATAAAAAAAATGCACGGTCACGAGACTCACGACATTCGTTTCTCGATTCATATCAATGGTTGGTAATATACCGAGATTGCTATTACTATTGAATATTGAAACCCAACCTTCCATGGTTGGGTACGTGTCGGATCCTTTTCATCGTAGCCATTCATCTTTGCATTTAACGGTTTAGATTTTAAATATATATATATATTTTCAGGGAAGAGTTAACTCTTTCCTGAAAGAGCTCTGTTAAAATCTGAATCGTTTAAAAATACTTTAGGACTGCTAGGATCACATAGACGAGACACTCTGCAGTCCAACAACAGTTTTGCAGAGAAGCCAGATTCGAGTCGAAACCATCCCAATTGATGGGCTGTCACCAGTCGTAGGTTAGGGATTTTAGCTTTATTAATTCAACAACTATCTAGAATTTGGTTGGATATTTTAAAAGATCCAAGTACGATTTTTCTACTAGATTTTTGGAGACTGAAGAGCTGGTGGTGTATCTTATTAGGGTGCTGGATTCCCTGCTTAATTAAGTGACAGGCTAAAGCATTTATCTTCCAAATTATTTTTGTTTGGTAGCACAATTTAATTAAGTGGTTATCGATCCTTTTTTTTTTGGAAAGGAATTGGGTGTCTCAAGTTATCTTGCGCCAACCTCGCACTAATTCCTATAGTCCAGTATATGTAACATTCCTCTTGAACGATCACAGTTGTCCTACATATATAGCGTGTACATTTGTCAATTTTACTGTTTATAATTCGCAAAATAGCTTCCAAATGGCCTACTACAATTAAACATGAAAGAAACATCTGCCAAACACTTGACATTGGAGGGTCAAGACCCAAGAAAAAGTGAGAGTCACAAACAATGGAAATTAGCAGAGAATGAGTCTTATTAATTCCGATCCCAAATGAAAACAAGAACTCAAGAAGACAAATTTTTTTTTTGGGGTCTCAATATGCTCACTTTGACATCTTTGTTTTCTTTCTGCAATTAAAAATGCTATTTTTATTAATTTTATGAACTCCAAGAAAGCAGCCTTGCATTCCCCTTTCTCATTAATTTCTTTTACACAGCTTGGTATTCGGCTCAATAAATCAACTAATTAGGATTATCAATCACACCATCCACTAGTAGAGGACCACTTAAATCGAGATAAAATCCCGTTTGGGTTCATGGCTTGAAAAAGAGCTAATAGAAAATGGGTGGAGTCTGAGTCTTTTTCTTTTTTTTTTGTTGATCCTCGGTGGATCGATGGAGTGGAGTCTGTAATTTCTCTTTTGATCAACAGATGCATGACTTTGAGTTTCAAAAGACATGGCTCTCTTCATTAATGGAAACACATGATATCTCAACAATAGATAGGCACTGTCTGTTTTACATTTCTCTCTCATCCATTTAGTTATGGGGTTATGATTCTGTGAAAAAGATGGTTAAAATGAGAATCACATGCATGAGAACGACTTTTTTTTGTTGTTGCATGAGAACGACTTATGCACAAGATTGTACATGTTATGGAGAGAGAGAGAGAGAGAGAGAGAGAGAGAGAGAGAGAGAGAGAGAGC
>BPLS01030461.1:3472-17585 GCA_019656275.1 Rhododendron kiyosumense | reverse complement strand
AGAGAGAGAGAGAGAGAGAGAGAGAGAGAGAGAGAGAGAGAGAGAGATGATAATTACGTTGGATGACCAAAAAAAAAAAGATGCTAATTATTATGCATGCATGTACACATTAGTTACAATAATTTAACTACCAGTCTATCTTCCATCTGGGGGTTCTTATTTTAGTTAAAATACAGATCTTTCCATTTCTTTCATTTTTATATCGAATTTTGATGATTTAAGCCGCTCAATGTGATCAGAACGTGATTTTAAGGATACTCGCAAAAAATCGGCAAAAAAAAAAGACCGAAAAAGACTTGATTTGACCAATTTTTATTTGAACCGTTCAATAAAAAATTGTTCTTAACTGTTTGGATGAAGCCCTTTGTTGTCATTTTTTTTTGCTGAATTCTCGCGAATACCCTTAAAATCACGTTCTTAACACATTGAGAGGTTCAGATTATTGAAATTCGATCAGAAAAGAGGAATCCGCATTTTAACTAAAATAAGAATCCCCTGATGTGAGACGAACTAATTAAACTATATCAACTTTGACCAAGATAGTTTGCTAAAATAGAAACAGGTACTAAATGAAGCCGCCTTCTCTTTTCTTGCCGACATTTTTTGTCAACGAGAGTCAGTAGTGCATGTTAGTAAAGTTCTTGAAATTTTGAATCTTAGTCAAATGCATAACAGTACATGATGCCTACAGCCTACGTACCATTAAATTACCACTCAACGTGATAAAAAAGAAGTTACCACTCTATTTGCCAGTTGCCAAAGCCCTCTTTTCAATTGTTTTCCGGCTTTCCAACCATACCCAATTCATCACTTCTCTGGGCTGTCCACGGCTTGCTTCCTATCGGGTTCGGGTCAGTTTTGACCCGACTGACCAAACTTCGAATTTCTCATATTCTCATCCGAGCCCATCCGCGTGAACATGGTGGTCACGCGGGTTGATTGGATCGGGTTGGAACTTTGAAGTTTGGAATCTGGAACACAACTAATTATGACTTGAATCTGGAAAACGCCCTACAGCCTCCACCATAGTTATTGGCAAAGATTTCAGTTACCATCAAATTAAATAACCGTCCACCTTGCTTTTTCATTGGTGGTCGGGTCAGGTCAGGTGGTCGGTCGGATCGAGCCTATAGACAGCCCTACGAGCACTTATCTCATTTGTTTGACCGCCAGAAATAGAATTGCCTTTCTCCTATAGAAAATCCAGAATCCAAAAAAGCATTTTGTTAGGTAATGAGATAATGAACCACACACGCACACAATATAATCAGTAAAACTATTTTTTTCCCCTAATAAACCACGGAAAAAGATTTTTATTTTTATTTTTACCTCTGAAACATTAATGTCCATATCATCCTTCCCTCGTCGATTCATATCAGGTTGATCCAAACAGCAAACCTATTTCAGAATTATAATTAAACCATGTATATTAATTAACATGCCTGATAATTAATCTTTGAGAACGAAATCAAACAAAATAAATATGTCACCGGATATAATATATACGATTATTTCTTCAGGAATATGAGTGCATGACGACTATAAATAGAAACATGATCACTCTTAATTTGTAACCTAAAAGCTTTTAAACATATATCTATATAGTGGAGTACTATATGGTCAAATAATCTAATGACTGTTTTTATTTTGGGAAAGACTATAATACACACCTTTTATTTGGGTGTGTATCATATATACCCCCTAAAATGTTATGAATTATAGAGAAAATGTTATGAATCGTATTACTAAAAAGTTACGAATTGTATCAAGCTTATGAGATACACCAAAATGTTATTAATCATAATGAAAATTTTATGAATTGTGCTGCTTAAAAGTTATGAATTCTAGAATAAAAGTTACGAAACAACCTAAAATGTTATGAATGAACCATAAAATAAGTGCATATGGTACACACTTTTAAGGAGTGTGTATTGTAAACTTTCCCTTTTATTTTATTCTTATATTGAAAAGGGCCAGTATGCAGATCATGCTATATTGCGATCCATGCATGTCTAGAGAGAACAATATTGTGAGTAAAAAATTGTAAGATGAACACGCTTAATTATAAAGTTTCAAGAGCTTTGAAGCATTCATGGCTTTAAAAGACCTTGTACAAACTAGGGCCATGATCTATTATACTCATTTTGTCCCATTTTGCTTTGGGTCTCTCTTTACTGAAGCCCAGTTCTAGCATGCGGGCTATGGGGTGTCACAAAAATCCAAGTGATACATTGCCATATATATTAATCGATTAACATCTGGGATACATAACGGCCAAAGGCGGACACAGGGGAGCAAGCGGGGACTCGGATCCTTGCAAACCTCTCAATTATTACAATATTTTTACTATATTTTAGATTTTGTATGTAAGAATTATGAAGAAATGTCCTTTCAAAATAGCGTTATTACTATATGAGGATAATATTTTGTGGTTAATTTATGAATACATAATTCGGTCCCCCCACATCAAGAATCATGTGTCCGTCACTGATAATGGCTCTCAATTTCTGTATGTCTGATAGTAATCTCACAAATGAAAGACGAAAATCATTGGGTTGTGTATTGGATGCATATATTGAACGTGAATGTGGCTCTCTAAACCTTTTCCTTTAGAGTAAATGACGAACAGGTCCGGCCCTGAGAATTTGAAGGCTTAAAGCGACTTTTAAAATTGAGGTCTTAGGTTTTCTATTAAAAAAAAAAAAATCAACATAGGTGGTTAATATAAGGTAAAAATATTGAAATGGTATTTTAGTTTCGTAATTTAACTAAAAGAAAATTTTAAAATATTTTATACCATTAAAAAAAAATAATAATAACGAAATACCACTCATACACTGCATTTTTTTTAACTAATCATGTTATTAACTTTAACCATAAGAATGCAAAAGGTGTAAGAGTTATATGGAGTATTATTTATTCCTAGATCCAAAAGAAAAAAACCTCCCTAGGAGTTGAACCAGGGATCTCACGTACCTCACATAGACCATTTGTGCTAGAATTGACATTGTGTTGAAACATGGAACATTTAATAAATATAATATATTTAATTTTTTTTAATGAAAAATGAGGCCCTCGTTTTTCTAAAATTTCGGAGGTATAAAGCGTCGGCACTTCGGGTTTTAGCCCAGGACCGGCCCTGATGATGAAGTAGAATTCCTCCCTTTTTTTCTTAGCTAAACATAATTCTATATCCAAACATAAGTTTATGGGTTTGTGGGTTGAGATAGACTTTTTCACGGCCGCTTCGTGAACAGGGTATTTACGGAGCGGCGCAATCTCTCAGCCGTCCATTCGCACAATCAATAGCTGAGATTCGTTTTCAATTATAACCGGTCACAATTATCTTTTTCTCGAAAGAGTTTTATTAAAATTTAGACCGTCCAAAACACTTTTGAACGGCAGCAATTTACTTCCGTAAACTTTCTTTACGGAAACTTCCGTAAAGAAGTTTTTCTCTTATGGGTTTATCTCCCATAGTAACATCAAACTAGATACTTTAATTAACTACATAACAAAGTCCAATACACTCACTAATTCCAACAACCGTTACAATAAAACCAAGAATCACAACTACAGAGAGAGAGAGAGAGAGAGAGAGAGAGAGAGAGAGAGAGAGAGAGAGAGAGAGAGAGGCATCCATTTAAAAAGGAAAAGCTAGCTTCAAAATCGTCCTTCACCACAAAAAAAAAAATGCCTTTCATAGTAGTAATAAAAATGACATGTACATGTAGAGGTATTGAATGGAAATGTATACTAGTAGTATATATTTATATATATAATCTGACCTTGGGACTATTAGCAGGAGAACTAGCAGTGTCCTGCAAAGCATGATCATGACCATCAAAATCAACCAAATTAGCCCACTTAGTTTTCTTCCTCTTCTTGAAACTCAAGCTCTTCTCACCATTTTTATCCGCAGACTTCTTTCCCACGGAGGAAGCAGCATCGGAAACTAGAGAATTTGGGCTTCCATAGCCAGAAGAGTACAGATAGCCATTATGCTCCTTCTTGTTATCACGCAAGAAGTCTTCAAGATAAAAAGTCCAAGTACTCTCTTCATTGTCAGAGCAGTCTTCTGGTTTTGCTTTCGGGGGGATAGATTTGCAGCTCATAGATGTCTTAGAGTTCTCCATCTGTAATTAACAGCCGAGAATTGTTAGTAAGAGAAGAGAGCACCTCTTAGGTGAGATATATAGTGGAGAAAAAGTCTAAGGTCGGGTTGGTGGCCGCCTCGTCGGTCTTGCTTGGCCTGGGATTTAAGAGTTTGTTCGCTTTTAAGGTATCTGGTTCGATTTTCATTGTTAGCAACTCTTGGAACCACCTTATACCACGTGTAAACATGTGAAAAAACTATGGAAAGATCATGAGAATTAATCTCAGGTACGCGTAAGCAGACCCGAGACACCCTGCATTAAAAAAAAAAAATCTAGAAGGGTACGTAGTGGAGAAAGATGAAGTCATGAGTTTGGAATTTGGGTCGTGGGCCATAGGTAGTTGAGTTGGGGTGGTTAAATTCATGAGCAGGCATGCAACAGAAAATATATAAAAAAAAGTTAAAACCAGTGAGAGAGAGAGAGAGAGGGGCTTGACCTTTGTGCTTGGTTCTAGATTATGTTTATCACCAACAGACATTTTCCCAAATCTTGTAGATAATATTTCTGATGTAGAGGCCTCCTACGTGCATAGATCTTGCACACATTTCTGATGTAGGAAAGTGAGCCAATTTGGCTAGAAAATGGCAAGCATGAGATTTGGCTAGGCATTGGAGTATAATGTTGGAAAATTTTAACTTAAAATTTGGCTAGAAAATGGCAAGCTTAAAATTTTAACTTTTGATAAAATTGGGTAGTCTCACTCTCTCTCTCTCTCTAAAAAAAAGTGTATATATGGTCAACACTATTGCTTGATGTTGATTAAAATCAGATATATAGTTCACATGTATGCATGCAACATGGGGGCTACCCTGGACCAACCCTTCATGATTCCCATTTCCATTTCTTCGAATAAGCATGAAAGAGGAAGGACAAGAGAAAGGGATACATACCAACTACATGTTACAACCAAAATATGGGTGATCAATATTAGCCCTGGCCGGTACTCTTGCACTAGAGACAATGCATGGCTTTCCTCATTTGTTTAATCAAACTTTTAACCAAAAAAATTTATGAGAATTTTTTTTTCTTGGTAAACGAAACTTTTATAGCACTCGAAAGGATACATCGAGCTGGCTCGAACACAGTAAAATTACGCACTTACTAGTTCGAACAAGAAAAAAAGAAACAACTAAAACAAAACCCTCCAACAAAAAGTTGGATGGCAACCATCTCAACCCAATCAAATTACAGTTTTAACAACCTAACTCCATCCAGAAAAATCTTAAAATCCTCCACCAAATACACATTTATGTTGAATTTAGCCTTTACCCATAATGCGACTCTAGTTTTAATCAAATCACCTATTTCCTCAGCACTTGTAGTTGCATTGTTGAACACGTAAGCATTTCTTACCAACCACAAAGACCACAATGTTGCGAAGAACGAAGCTTCCCATACATGTTTCTCCCATTTTCTGAATCTGTTGTCACCACACCAAATAAAAAGGTCTTCCAAAGAGACAGGGCACACCCATCTCACATGCCACCAATCCATAATACGTGACCAAACCTCCCAAGAAAATTGACAATGAAGGAATAGATGCTGAGATGTTTCCAAGTGCAACAAGCAAAACGGGCAGAGAACAGTTTGTCCCTCTGGAATTAGATTTCTGTCCAATAGCTAGCTCAGCTCTAGTGGCTACCTTGGATTGGATAGCCATCCAAGCGAAAATTTCGTATCATCATTAGAAGTAACTCAATTAATTAAGGCCACTATTTAGTATGGCTCCAAAACCTAAGATAAGAAGGGATTAATTCCTGAAGAGGTTCCCTAAAATAAGGCCATGTGCATGGTTTTTATTTTCACATGGAAAATTTCACAAGATAAAGAACCCAAGGAGTTGGCATGATGGTCAAACAATGAAATTTAGGAGTTTCGATCTCTATCATTGATCTTAGGTTTTTAAACCTTCTACGTGCTCTTTTACTCTTATGGAGCCAACCCATACAGGATTTGCTTTGGCTTAATCGGACCCCATAATAATACTGAATAACGTGACTGATTCCACAGACATTAGTTGAGGTGGTGCATAAGCTCGTTCAGAGTGACCAAAACAATTCATCAGATAAGTAATCACGTCGAATTAATTACGAGGGAATCAATAATACTATCAATCTTTGGTATTACATATCCCATATTTTGTGAAAATCCCTATTGGATAGGTACTTCAATATGATCGCCAAAGTTCCAACCAGACACAAATATCTGGTCCCTTTTTTTGTGAAAAAGCATTAAATTCATTAATAACAACAAAGTTATAACAATTCACTGTGAGCAGTTTTTTTTTTTTTATTGGCAAAAGATAAAAATTTATTAACTCCAAACACAAAGTACAGAGCTAAAAAGATTATGAAACACTTGTCTGACCATCCATGATCCTCATCTCTTAACCACATGGAGGAAAAACTGATTTGGGTTCAACAGGCTGAGCCCAAACTAGGGAAAAACACCTAAAAAACCCAGGTTGGAGAGACACCAACCCAATACACACCGACAACATGTACGATAATAACAAAAAGAAACGCGACGGAAAAATAAAGAATATATAAGTCATGCAGAAGATGCAAATGAAAAGTCTAGATATGCAGTTGCAACAGTGGCCGGTCCCTTTAAAATCATATACAGCCCGATCCAATATTGTTTTTGTACTCCAGACATACGAATGGACCACTAGCTAGCTAAGTAATCAATATCCAATATTAATTGCTTTAGTATAGTTATGGTTAGGAAAATGGCTCTTTCATTAATGTTGTTCAATCATTCACTACTATCTGGGACTTAAATAAAAAACATATGAATGAATTGGCACATGGGCATACATTCATGCACGTGCCCTACACATGCCACACCACATGTCTAGCTAGTTGCAAAACTTGGAAAGGCAGACAAAATGACTATGAACAAATTCATATTTTTGGAAAGAATATTGAAACATGAACTGGAAAAGAGACTTGTACGTCTTCCCATCATTTTCCTACTTATTCCAGAGTTCAATTTTTGTCAAAAACAGATACCAAAATTAGATCAACGGATGCGTGACATTACAAAATAATGGCAAAAATCCTGGAATTTTGGAAATGCATGTGAGTGTTTTTGGATAATAAAACAATTAAGAAAACAGCAATATTCGACAATATATCAAAACTACGTGTGACATTTGATAGGTTATAAGGAAAAGGGAGAAAATTGAATGCTTGATAGAGAAAATAATTTGTTTAACCATGTTCTATATGGTTATTTGGTTGTGAGGTCAATAATATATGTTTTAACAAGATCATATTAAAAAGATCATATTTCTGTTTGTAGTTCAACATGAAAATCTTATATGCACGGATAAAAATAGCAAAAGAATCCCACTATAAAAGAGAAGAATACAACAAAACAGACTACTTGTAATGACATGGCTCAACGCGTAAGTTGATCTGAAAACCGAGTTGTAAAAGAAATGATTATATCTCAATGGGCTTTATAGTTTTCTTTATCTCACCTGCATCTCTTGTCTTAAGCTTTTAAGCTTATTTTGCTTAAGACTTGTTAATTTTAGCCTAGCCTCTTGTAGCGTCATTGTAATCTCTCTACTTTCATATTGAACTACAATAATATTTTGGTGACCATATTTAAGTATCATGTTTTGGATACCATGTGTGTGTCACCAATTATGTATTGGTAAAATGTCTCTCGCTTGTCACCTAGTAGAGCACATTCTACCAATACTTTACTAAAACATCACGTGGAACTCAAAATGTAGCACTCAAATGTGATCACCACAGTTTTGCTCTTTCAAAATCCGAAAATCAGATGTCTCTTTAATAACATCACTCTAGAAAACCTTTATTCTGATATTATTGTAAGGCATTCCACATATAATATATATATTATTTTGGGAGTTCACTTGAAATAAACATTAACATGCGTAACTAAAAGTGATCGGTGAAATTCATTACTACTATTATTTTCTTTACGAAGTTCTTCTTTACCAACGCAAGTAATACATGCCGTCACTAGTTTAAATTTCTGGATCCGCTGGTACAGAGAGAGAGACTTACAAGGGGACAAATCATTTACTATATTTTATCAGGACGTGAAGAAGGTGACGATGGAGAATAGAGACAATTCAGAGAGAATTTGGAGACAAACTGATAACATGCAGGTCTCAATCGCATATGGGAAACGCTTCTTTCTAATGCAAAGTAACTTTCGCACTTATTAATTTGGAACTTACCCTTCATTCACCGGTACTCAGCTATACCTACCTGCTGAACCTCTCTCCCAGTGGCGTAGCCAAGATTTTCGATAAGTGAGATTGGAAATTTGAACTATGTATAATTCACTTTTTCTAGTAATTGCTAATTGAAAAAAGTTAATCAGGAAGTAGATATATATTAATAACAAAGTGTAACTTCGATTCACAATTGATCTCGACGGCTTTTCATACTTTGGAAACAATAGATGATAGCCTCAATTATAATGGTTTCAAAAATATCATTCTATATATACACAACCAAACTATCAAGAAGAAAAATACTTGTAAACGATCAAGAAGAGAAATACCTGTAGACGATGAAGAATCTCCAAAAAGGACCGACATCTGGGGATTTTGTGGGTGGTGAATCTATTTTAACCCATTATTTCTTCAAGTAAAAAACCTTTATGTGGGTTGAGGCAAAAATAAATTTTAAAGTGTAGTTAAATGAATAAAAATGGGATAAAAATTATACATATCTCTAAGAAAATTTGAGAGGCAGTGGGGTCAGCTACCTCTCCTACTCCACTACAATCGGAATCGAGGTCTACTACAGGAGTGTACTATGCGATCCAAGAAGTTGAAATAATGGAACAATGATTAGGACTAGAGTGTGTGTGTAGGAATTAGGATCTAATAGGAGAAATTCTTGGGCGCCGAGCGAGTACCACATGTGTGCAAGTGCTACCTGCCCGGCATGCAAAAACTTCTCCTCTAATGGAACTGCAAGGATACTATATGATATCGACCAACACGTGTCCTGAATTTTGTATCGAGCCCAGTTACCTGATAGCCTGAATTTTGGGCCTAATTAATTCTCCAATTTCAATCCTCCGGGCCTAGAACTACTGGATAGTTTTTTGGTATATAAATGAACTATTGGATAGATATTCCAAACTAGTGGATAGAGATCATATCTTAGTTGTAGGCTTGTAGCCATTATGAACATCATATCACCAACTAAGGTAGGGATGATAATTACTTCCGATCCGTTCACGCCTCCAATCTCCTTGTCCAAATCCGAACAGGTATTTCCTGACCCAACAAGCAAATGGGATAGGAATGATATTTGCTTTTTCCGCACCGTTTTAACCTAATCCGACTCCATTATAGGTCACTTATATTTTTGTATGCATGTATCTAAATTGATTTCATTGTTTTCATATAATAAGAGCAAAATACCCAATAATAAATCACAAATTTATGTCAATGTTTTCTTTGTTTTTGTTTTTTTTAATTCGCCTAATTCATCAATATCTTGTTTTCTTGTCAAATCACTTTAAAAAGAATAGAATTAGTGAAATTACTACAATGAATGAGGACCCGATTATTTCCCTACCCCGACACCTCCCTTATTTCCCCCACTAGCTCCGACTCCGATCCGATAAAGAACGGGACAAGAACGGGGTTCCACCCCATTGCCGTCCATAATAAGTTGCCGACCAGTGGTGTTGGTATGAGACTTAGGAATTGGTTCAATTTTTCTTACCATTAATTCTTAGAGTCACATTATCCCATGCTTAAATATGTGAAACAGCTGTGGGGATGAATTGTAGAGATTAGTCCAAGAAGCACAATGACCCGAGACGTACACTCTGCATTAAAAAATAGAAGAAAGTGAAGGACTCGCACACTCACGTACGAGGAGAATGAAACGGGCCAATGATGAGATGACACGTCAGAATGACGGCCCAATATGAGAAAACTATCCGCTTGGACGTAGAGAAGAGGGAACTGATAAGCCGTTAGTTAATTAAGCTGGCATTAATTAATGCCTGCTGTTTAGTATTCCAAGTGGCTTCAAATCCAACGGACACTAACGCTTTCTCTTCCTATAATATCATTCTCCTCTCCGAATCCAGCGTGATAAAATAACAACCCATCTCATTTCCAAGGGGAGAGAGAGAGAGAGAGGTGGAAATCTGTTGGGTGAAATCACATTTCCAAGGAGAGAGAGAGAGAGAGAGAGAGAGAGAGAGGAATTTTCACTTGGTTTGAATGAATAAAAGAGGTGGAGAAGAAAATGATGAAAGATAAAGATGCAATAGTGATATCAATTTTCATTGATCTGTTTTATTTCTCACCAAAATGAAGAGATTTGCTGAGACCCTTTCTCTCACAGTGTTAATTAGAAGGTGTTTTCTATGCATTTGATGAATCTCAAAGGCGTTTTTTGTTCGTTGATTTCGTTTTTTCAGATGCGCGCAAGATGGACTCCGGAAAAAAACCAAAAAGCTTTGAGGTAAATGGGCTTACCTAGCTAGTACAAACATTTAACTCGGGTGTAATTTCGTTTACGTGGGCCTTGATTGGTGAAATGACTGTGTTTCTGACTTTGCATGGGTTGCTTTTCTTACCCTACATGTATGACGAAACCCTAGCTAAAATCTTCTGCCAAGAAAATAATGACGACCATAAAATCTAAACAATATATCAAGGTACCTACGTAAACCTTCTGCTACGATTTACGGGTTTGCACTCTCTTAGGTTTTAAGTTTGAAATTTCTTAACTAATATCAACTCTTGTAAGATCAATTCATATAGGACTTGTTTCATTTTTTATCGGACTCTCGACTATCTGAACGGTAGAATCTGTCCTTTCGGAATCAGTCGATGTTCCGCTTAAGCTGGCCCAACACTCTGAATTATCCCAAAGAAAAATGCTATGTGTCTAGATATAACTTTATAAGGATGCATGTGGAGAAGTAAACATGGAATATCGTACACACAAAACTGCATGCTATGAAATTTTAGAAGAAAAACTAATTTGTAGATTACATTGACAATAAAAAAAAAAAAAAGAAGCTAAAGAATCCGGTACAAGGCCAAAAGAAAGAAAATGCGTCAAGCATAAAATGTAAAAACAAGATTACATATTTTTAAAAAGGTGTTCTCCCTTTATATCTCCCGTCTTACTCCTACTACTGATCACAGCAACTCATTGGGTGGCCGATCGAAAAAAAGACTCATCGGGTGGTGAAAATGTCCATGTAATGTCAAAAAGATTAGATGACGTATATTTCAGATTTACATCATATGAATATCAATGCATTTCTTACCTATTAACTACGGCTCTAAGAGTCGTCGTCTCTAGCATTTCCTTTATACTTCATGTAAATATAGATATGTCTTTCTGTTTAACTCCTGCATTTTGTATGTTTTCTTTTGAACCTATCTTCCTCTAAACTACAGACAGAAAATCCTTCACCAACCGATACATCGCCGAAGACTCATCAAAATTCGCCAACCACACCAAATGCAAAACACCTGAAGTCCCCAATGGAGCTAGAAACATATGATTATGTCCCTAGAGCAAGTGATCTTCTCATATCGGTTTCAGTTCGAGCTGATGTGAATAAGCACAAGATCACAAATCTTGTAATATCAGCAATGGAGGAAATCAGGCAATTGGTTATAGAGCAGGAGGCTTTGTGGGTGTTTGACATGGAGGCAGGAACTTGTAGCCTCAATGTTGGTGAATATAAGAGGAGATTTAGTCCTCTTGATCCCACATTGGACGAAATCGTTAGGATGATCAAAACACAAGAACCGATTCTAGGGGTTCCGAATTTGAATGAGGAGGTTGAGATTTTGCCAGAAGTTGGATCAGCATGCTTGGAAAGAGAAGCTTCCAGAGATATCGCAGGCGTCTGCATGAATCCAGTGAATCTCGTTCAGATGTTTATGGACGTGGTAGGTTTTCTACAATTCAATCCGAGTTTGCACTATCTAAAGAATTTTTTTTTTTGGGTAAAACTTTTATATTTTTTCAATTCGTCTTTGATTACGAGAATTTCAGAATTAAAGTTTTATTTTTTGAATAGAAATAGAAAAAAATCCAATAAACACGAAACTAAGCATGGTTTATTTAAACTCGTTTTTATCTATAATGAACTTCTTTTGATTGAGTCGATATCTTTATTATTCTTACTTATCTCGTCGAGACAATTTGAAAAAGCTAAAATAACTTGCCAATTAAAAGCTAAAAAATACTTCAGATGAAAATAAAAGGAACACAAAAAGGAAAATAAAGAGGGTCCAAACTCAGCCTAGGTAACCATGCCATTATGGTATTCTTAATCTGAATTCTGAAGTGACAAAATATATCTTTTTTTCATTGTTGAAATATCTGCAGGATCAGTGGTCAAGGATGTTTTCTAGTATTGTATCAAAGGCCGAAATACTAGAAGTCATATCAGAGGGAAAGGGGAGCAGCCTCGATGGAGCTCTACAAGTGGTAATAAATGAGACATTTCTTTCCAACATTGCCCCCTTTGGGAGTTTTCAAATGTTTTTTTGAGCGGAACCGGCCCCTTATATTGACGGTTTTGAGAACTTACAAGTTTTATTCTGCGAGTTTAAAAGTGAATAATCAAACATCGATCTCAAAGTAGAAAGATCGATGGACAAACAAAATAGGACAAACAGAGAGCTGTATCTCAAACCGTGTTTGTGTATTCTAGCTAGCAACACGTATCAATAATCCTCGAAAAGAATAATTTGGCCTTAATGCATGATATTGTTTCAGATGACAGCAGAATTCCACATCTCTTCACCTCTTGTTCAGACTAGGGAGAGTTACTTTGCAAGGTACTGTAAACAGTTGTCTCCTAACATCTGGGCGGTGGTCGATGTTTCGCTGGAAAGCATTTTCCCTAACCCGACGGCAAGGTTTCTGAGAAGGCCATCAGGTTGTTTCATCCAACCTATGGGGAATGGATACTCAAAGGTAAATTGAAATGGAGATCTTAAGGGAGCGTTTGGTAACGTTTCCAGTTTTTTTGTTTATATTGTTTTCGAAAATGTTGCAGGTCTTGTGGATTGAACACTTGGAAGTGGATAACACACTAGTCCACCATTTATTCAAGCCACTGGTTACATCTGGTTTGGCATTTGGTGCAAGACGATGGCTTGGAACCCTAGCTTGCGAGTGTGATCGGCTGGCCTCGTACATGGATGATCGCGGTAAATGTTTTACTTTTTAACACGTCCAAGATTCTAAAAAAAAAAAAAAAACTCAAGTCGAAGAACAGAGAATTTTTAGATTCCTCTAGTGATCATGACAAAACAATTTTAAAAAAAAATCAAGAAAAAACTAACGACTATGAAAAAAAATTGAATACGAACAAAAAAAAAAAGAAGAGGTCATTTGGCTTATTAGGCCAAAATAAGCCTTAGTACGAGATACGTACATCAACCAATATACAAAGAACAATGCAACGGACACAACTTTAAAACATAACTCCGGACACAGTTGTGTCTAGAGCCAATGCACAATATTCACACACATGCAACGGCGCCAGACAGAATTGTGTCTCAAGTTTTGTTTCAAAATTGTGTTTCTAAACTTTTTTCATATACAAATCGTTAAGAAATAGTAGTACCAAAATTGAGGAGTAGTACTACAATCAACTCACTAGTTATTTTGTTCTAATCCTATATATTGATTTGTGCAATGCCGCATGCAGTACCCATAATGAAAGATGGAAGGAAGAGCATTTTAAAGCTTGCGGACCGAATGACGAGAAGCTACCATGCAGGTGTGAGTGCATCTCCAGAAAACACATGGAAGCCAATACCAATTTCGGGCGCCGGAGACGTTCTGGTGACAACCAGTTACAACGATGACGATCCAGAGACTCCTCGCGGTGTTTCCATAACGGTGGCGACCACCATATGGCTTCCTAACCTGCCCAAGAATGTTTTCGAGTTT
>BPLS01030455.1:0-13170 GCA_019656275.1 Rhododendron kiyosumense | reverse complement strand
GGGCTTTCTATCCATCCAAGAAAAATCATTATCAGACATCGTGGAGCTACGGTTGACTTGGTCAAAATGTCTGGTTTTGCTCAAAACCCTCGAGGTACCCACCTTGCCATATAGCGTGGAGAGCTTGGAGAACAAGTCAAAGGTCATTTTTAAAAGTCTTGTATTTAGTTATGTTATCGTCTTATGTAAAATGTGTTTTGAGCTAAAGAAAGATGTAATTTCGTTATAACCTGTTTAATTATGGAGTATTATAAAGGATGTATAATTTCTTTTCTTTGGAACTTGATATGTGAGGATATTGGTTTATGAGGTGATGTTTGGCATAACCTTTTGGGTATGTCCATATGTGAGCATGATATTTTAATTACGAAACAAAATTTTAATATTTTGTCGAAAATTGAGGATGTGACAACTTTGTATCAGAGCATAGATTTAGAATACCTTATGTAAAGACCCGGTATTTTTAATAAATATTAATAATATCCAAAACAAAAAAATTATTTTGCTCGTTAATTTATTTAATGCAAAATACTATTTTTACCGTCACACCAATTTTAATTCCGTAATCAATCATGTGTGAGCGTATTCAGCGAGTAGTTTTCACGAGTGTGTGCTTGAGTTGCTCCATACCAACCACTTCCCCATTTCTTATTATTTCGGCTGAGGTAAGAGGGAAGCAATATCCCATGTTTTACTCCTTAAACTCCTCTCATCTCAACAACACATAATTGTCCATAGGATTTTAACCCTCTTGCAAAGACCCATCCCATTTTAATATCACACCATCTTCCTTTCCTTCCTTTTCATTCTCAGCCAACACACGAGAGAGAGAAAGAGGGCAGCCTCCATCACCACCATTTCTCATCACCTCACCAACCAGGTCCTCACCATTGACGAGCCCACCACAGAGAACGCCATCACAACCGGCCACCATCACCATCTCCATCTCCATCTCCAGCCGTACATCACCACCGGAAACTCCTCCTCCTTCTTACTAACCGGAGCAGCCACCACCTTCTCCTCCTCCTTTCACCACCACAGCCGGACCCCTTCACCACCTGCCGAGCTCCGTCGCCGTTCCAAACCGCCACCAAAATCACTCCGTAAACCGTTCGTTATAGACGAGAGGTAGTTCGAACTCACCTCCCTAAATATATATTATGTTCCGTATTGATTGTTTCGTATTTTGGCATGATAAGATTCGAACCCGATATCGCGAAACGAATTCGGCCGAAACCCGCTGGATTTCCGATTTCCATAGTCACTATTTTGAATTTATTTTGGATTAATTACAGTTTATCCCATCAAGTATGTTAGGTTTGTAAATCCCACCCCAGTGTATTAAAAGCTAACCGTATAAGTCCCAAAGTTCATTAATTTCGATTTGATCTTAGTTTTGCTGCAAATACGAATTATCCTAATATTGTTAACACTTTGAGGTAATGTATATCCAACGTGGACTTTAGCTTGGAAAAGGAAAGAGAAAATAAAAGGAATAACTTAATTTATTATAATCGTATGATTTGTGTTATCGTAAGGTTAAATATTTCTAGCATGTTGGTATGTTTATTCGGATTATTGAATCGCATGATTAAATTTAATGTATGATAAATTATTTGCGTGTATTGCCTTATCGCATGATTTGTTATTATTGTGAATTTAATTGCTGTTATAACCCGTGCGAATGTTTCGAAAAAATGTTGAACTGTGTGAAATGCTATTGTACTGATAGATTGGACAAATAGGTTCCTGGGTTGGTTGCGATGTGCAGATTTAACATATTAGACGTGAAAATAGGATTTATGAAAAAGATAATAAAGTGAGAGATTGTGATTGTGATTCCGGACAAGGAATCCGGGGATTGAATTATTGGTGGTGATTTGTTGAAAGTGTTGATTTACGAAACCCTGGGTACGGCATGGTGGTGGTCGGCTCTCGGATGTTGGGACGGGACATAAGGGTGGCATTGTGCTTGCGTCACAACCTGGGCTAGACGGCGTTTGAGTGTTGCCGGTGAATTTCAACCCAGGCTGGACAGCGCTCGAGCGTTGCTGGTGAAGTTTTATCCGAACTTATGGTTGCGGATGGGATATCCGAGTACATAACTTAGGTATCTTTCATCCGGATCTGGAAAAGGGGAGTCGGACCACACCAGTGTTTGTGCCAGAGGTTATGGGTAGGAATGGATCTGTGGATAAGATCCGAGATTTCACATAGGTTAAGGATAGTAATGAAAGAAAAGTTGATTGTTCTCTTTTTGTGTTATTTTTAATGCATGTTAATTATATTCCTATTGCTTGTAAGTTATGGGTTCAGGTGGATTTTGGCTACTGAGCGTCATCGCTCACGGTACTATGTTGTCCTGGTGACTCGAACGCCAGGTACCGAAGATGGAACAGAAGTGTCGTACGATTCAATCGAGTTCAATCCTATTGGGGAAGAAGCTAAAAACCTTGGTTTCCATGCGCATAGTTGCTCTGATTAATTTAAGTCGACCTTACTTGGAAACTTCTAAGTTTATTTGGAAAATGTAATATTTTGATTTATTTGAAACGGTTGTAATATAATGGCATATGCTTTTGAAATGGTGATGTAATAAATTTGTGAATTTCTTTTGTGAAAATAATTTGTTTTAAAATATTTTTAATGTCTCAGAATTTTTGGGGCGTTACACCTTAGGACCATGGGGAGACATTTGGTCTCATGAGTCTAGCTGTTGCATTTGGGCATGAGTTGTGTGCTTATGTGAATGGCTTTCGTCCGTCTACGTGGCATTGCATTTTTTTATGTGGAGTTGTGATTGGCGTAGTCATGTTGACCCGTGTAGGGGGAATAAGAGGACTTGATCTCTATTATGTGTCCGGTTCAATGTTTGACTAATACGTAGTTTTGGTGAATGAGGTGTTTATATGATCGCCTGCCTATCACTTACATACTCGTGTGCTTCATGCTATGAGGAGTATATGCTTATGTGATCTTAACTGCTTGAAAGTGACATGTATGTATCTCTGTGTGCTGCGTGTTATAGAATTTAGGGCCTAGCCATGGGATTGGTTTGGGTTGTTACAATGACATGGTAATTGACTTGAATCTGAGCTTGTGAAATCTTGTGAGGTCGATACTAGAGTACGATATTTCTTGAAAGAAATACAAATGAAAAATGAAGTGTTAGATTAGTCATTCATTCATTTGAAAGACTCGGTAAGTCACCAACAAGTCAAAAAAAAAAAAGAGGTAAGAATTGTAGAGCTGGTTTGGGTCTTGGAGTTAAATTATTAGTGATTTTGCGCATGGGATCCACGAAGTTTGGTGGGCAAAGGAAACTTAGAGGGTTAGAGTACTCTTGGTGTCTTGTCCATGAATGATTGAAGCATGCATCTAGTTATCGATTTCATTTGCTAATCTTATTCAAAAAGGATTCGTTGGTTTGAGACCGAAGTTAGTAACAGGAGTGTGATGATCATTTTGGTGCGTTTTCTTAGATGGCAAAGCTTGAATTTATAGTGCAACCAATATGAGCATGTTAAGTTATATGCTGAGTGCAAGGGCGATTGTATTTGGCACATTTGAGACTCTTTTTTTTTTAGACCTGGGGAATCTACTTTCGAATATTTAGTTTGAAGTACGGTTTGCCACCACGACTTCAAGATAGAATATCTAGAATGGATGCTCTTTAAAAGGGATGAAAAGACAAAGATTTGCCTTCTTCTAGTGAACTAGATAATGATTGATTATGCGACATTATGGTTATAAAAAAAAATTAATTTATAATAATAAATTGTACGTACTTGAAGATTTTATGTCTTTAATACGGGATTGTTTATTTGTAGTCATTGAGAGCTTTCGGACATGATTTTGTGATCGTTGATTTATTGTGTTTTCGTGGTTGTTAGATGACTCGTATATTTTAGTTGTTGCATAACATGATTGCTTGTGGCTTATCAAATTTCGAGGGCGAAATTTTTTTAAGGGGGGTAGGGTGTAGAGATCCATAATTTTGGCCCGTATTTTTTTTAAAGAAGTATTGTGATTATTGGTAAAGGCGTGACACGTGGAAATACGAATAGTGTCGTGGTTATATGATTAGGGGGTTGATGTGAAGGAATCATTAGTGTAGGGGTGAAAGTGCAATAAGTTAATATGTATATATAAAATGGAACATACAGGGGAGATCATTTTCTTGGGGCCGGCTATTCGCAGCCACGTATTTTCTCCCATAGCCCACTATATTTTGGTAAGTGGTTGTTGAAAATCATAAATAACATTTCGGTAAATAGTTGTTGAAAATAAGATTATATTTCGGTAACTACATGTCGAAAATATATTCAATTTTCAGTAGACAACTGCCAAACATGCATTTTCGGTGAATAGCTGTTGAAAAAAATATCATATTTCAGTAATTGGATGCTGAAAATGTATCTCAATTTCGGTAACTAACTGTCGAGTCTAATTGAAAATTTTTAACGGGCTGTGGGAGAAAATACGTGGCTGCGAATAGCGCCGCCCATTTTCTTTTCCCTTTTCTGTCTTTTTTTTTTTTCCTTCTTCTTTTCGTCTCACTCTGCTCCTCCTTTGGAACCAACCCCCCCACTTCTCTCCTCAATTTCATCTACTTAGGGCGTGATTCTGAACAAAACCCAAGAATTAAAGTTGTTATACAGAACGCGGGCTTTCTATCCATCCAAGAAAAATCATTATCAGACATCGTGGAGCTACGGTTGACTTGGTCAAAATGTCGGGTTTTGCTCAAAACCCTCGAGGTACCCACCTTGCCATATAGCGCGGAGAGCTTGGAGAACAAGTCAAAGGTCATTTTTAAAAGTCTTGTATTTAGTTATGTTATCGTCTTATGTAAAATGTGTTTTGAGCTAAAGAAAGATGTAATTTCGTTATAACCTGTTTAATTATGGAGAATTATAAAGGATGTATAATTTCTTTTCTTTGGAACTTGATATGTGAGGATATTGGTTTATGAGGTGATGTTTGGCATAACCTTTTGGGTATGTACGTATGTGAGGATGATATTTTAATTATGAAACAAAATTTAATATTTTGTCGAAAATTGAGGGTGTGACAAATGCTAATTGTAATTCACTCTTAATCCTGAGAAAGTTAATGAAGTCAAGTTTCTAGCCTATGTCACTTTGAGTCACCAATGAGTGAGGTCTAACTCGATCAACACCTCGGTGGGTTGGGTGATTTATGTTAGGACTGTGAGAACATTATTTTCAAGATGGAATTCACTCTCTATTTAATTATAGAACATAAAGTCCCCTTGAGTTATTTTACTGGATTAGTCTTTGAAACCTAGTACTAGTTATTTTAATGAAGCATTCATTAAAATGTTTTTCTAGACTATAAGTTAGTGAACTAGTATTCAACGAAATTAAAATATAAGTATGCATTGGTGTGATAGTTATTTATTATTACCAATTGCTGCTTATGGACATTACATGATGAAGGGGTTTGACATTATGGTATTGGCATTTATCGGGAACAATATATTAATATTCTTGAGGCCTAGAGTTCAGCCATAATTATATAGTGAAATTAATTTTGGTTTAATTGGGCCACCACTCATGGAGATGAGAGAGCGTGAGTCCAATTTTAGCTAAAGCTCAAGAAGCCCATAGGTCCCAACCCTAGCCCAACAAGAGATTGACTTATTGGCCAAGTAAATTTATCCCTATAAATATATCTCTAATTCACTCACGTAGTTAAACTGTTTTTTTTTCCTCCTACAAGATATTGAGAGAGAATTGAGAGATTAAAAGAAGGGATAAATATTCTAGGGTTCCCACAAACCCTATTGGCTATTGTTCTCTTGGGTCATAGGGTTGAAGATTTTGGGGGTGCAAGGAGCAAGAAGGAATCAACCTTTTTCATAACCAGAAGTAGGGTTTTGTTTTTTGAACTCTGAGAAGGTAAAACCCTAACCCTTCCTCATGAAACTTTACGCACACGTAAGTAGATCTGAAACAATTTTTTTTAAACTATATATTTTCCGCAATTTTCTTTACGCACACATAAGAAGGCCGGATCGATGGAGCACTAGTGGGACGAGCGTTCAATTTAGAGTCGCCACTTGAGTTTGAAAGTTTGACACCCAAGGAACCGAACTTGAAATGCTTTATACGCTATTTGATTTGAAAAAGTGAAAGTACCAGTCCATCATAACCATATCTAGGTTTGGGTGCCAGGTTACGACAGGGGAAGGGTTTTAAGGCACCCCTCTCGCCTAATCCGGAGATCGGTCTCTACTTTAAACATTTTGTGAAAACTTTCAAGGTTCTTCTTTATTAATCAATTTTTCAGCCAATTAGGGCAGGGAACCAGTTAAAATAGGGATTAAAATTATAACAATTTGCAGGATGTGATAACATGGTGAGAATAGCATGATACGGTAAATAAAACATGGGATAAAACCCCAGTACTGCCCAAAAAGCCAAAACAGTACACTATTTGAAAGTTGGCTAGAACAGGAACCAACTTGCATGCAATGATCTACGTGCATGCAAGGCGACCTGCGTGTATCAACCTCAAACAAGCGCGCGTGTGTTGTCCTTTTCTAATAGTTTTGATTTTATCCCCTTTTTGGGTTCTAGAAAGACTAATTGTAACGTCCCGATTTTCGGACACGTTAATTAAATCATTTTTAATTGATTTAATAATTCATAAAACTGATTTAAGAAATAAAATTTTATTAAACAGAGTTTAGTAGCGGAAATCTCAAATGTTAAATTCAAAACTACTTAATTGTCTTAAAACTCAACAAAACTAAAACAGAGTTTGACAAATGTGATAACACTTTTGGAAATTAAAATAACATTACTCCAAATTAACAGAGCTTCTAAGGGTAAGACATTCAAGGCTCGACAAAGTCCCCCTCCTCAGCTGGGAGATCCTCAGCCTGGTACTGATCATCTTGTAGAGGATTCTGTTCCTCGGTCTCCTAATTACCTGGCATGAAAAGCTAGCCCAACGGCACTATAATGAGTTTTGAAACTCAGTAGATAAATCTTACCCATTAACCCTTACTCTACAAGCAATCACAATTATAATAAAAGGAGGTAAGAATCGAATAGCACAAAACTTATTTCATTATATAACCATCAACTTAAGTAAATTCCAAAATCTCAACTTCTATAATCATTCCAATACTGCAATATTCACCACGTTCCAAATTGATCAGAATTTCACCGGACATACTTTACAGGTCCTACTAGGCTACCCTCGACATCCAGAGATCCTAGTAGGTTACTCTCACTATTCTAGGTCCATCAGGCTGCCCTCAAGATCCTGCTAGGCTACCCTCAATACCTGAGGTCCTGCCAGGCCACCCCTGAGGTCCTGCTTGGTCACCTCCACAATTCTAGGTCCGTCAGGCTGCCCTCAAGGTCCTGCTAGGCTACCCTCAATACCTATGGTCCTGCCAGGCCACCCCTGAGGTCCTGCTTGGTCACCTCCACAATTCTAGGTCCATCAGGCTGCCCTCAAAGTCCTGCTAGGCTACCCTCAATACCTGAGGTCCTGCTAGGCTACCCCTAAGGTCCTGCTTGGTCACCCCGACAATTCTAGGTCCATCAGGCTGCCCTCAAGGTCCTGCTAGGCTACCCTCAATACCTGAGGTCCTGCCAGGCTACCCCAAAGGTCCTGCTTGGTCACCCTCACAATTCTAGGTCCATCAGGTTGCCCTCAAGGTCCTGCTAGGCTACCCTCAATACCTGAGGTCCTGCTAAGCCCACAAGCTTTCATCTGTTTCCTTTTTCCGTTAACCACAACAACATCCATATACTTTCTCTAGGCCCACAAATCATCCAATATCCATAATGTCTTTTCTACATTCTCGGTTAGTCAACAAAGCAATTATTTTAAACGACGAGTAAACAGATAATATAACTACAAACACATGATAACTGAACCGCCGCACACCCACATCTAGTGAGCTTAAGTCCAAACTAACTTCATAGCAATTTCGATATGTTTCAATACCAAAGTATTTGCAAGTGGATCAATAATAACAACAGTTCATAAAGAGTCATTGAAACAATCCATTATCGACAATTCAAAAGACACAAGAATATTTCACATAGAGTATTTAGATTTGTCCAGTGACTTTTGGGTTTCATTAGGATTTCACACATAGGTTCATTTTAGTAGTTTCTGTTGTTTGAGGATTGAATAGTTATTTCGTACCTTCGATTCATTTTTGCACTTGGTTAAGTATAGAGTTAATCTTTAAGTTGGTAAACCCTTGGGGGTTAACTCGTGGCTTTGCACGCTCTAGAGTTAATCTTGAAATTTTACTAAAATAGACTTTGGATTGGTTACACTACAAAAATAATTAGATAAAGTATCACTTAAACTTGACATCTGTTATCTTCTACATCTATATTTCTTTTACTAAAGAAAATATCGTTTATACAAATAATAAGGCGACTTTTTCATTCCAAATGGAGTAGGATTTCTTTTCATAAAATGATTGTTACTAATCATTACTAAACTAACTAATTTACATAGTATCATTTAAATAGATTCTTGATTTTTCAAATTTCCGTTTAACAGTTACTTTATTCTTTTTAGATGTATAATTTAATAATTTCTAGATGTCATTAACTTCTTAAGTCTTTCATCCAGTGGTTTCAAAACAAGATTATAATAACTCATTACATATACAATTATAGAAATCATTTTCTTTTGTACATGCGTTAACTTAACATAATAACATGCACTGAGATTATTTTATTACAACAGCAATATAGTCTAGTATCAATCAAACAGAAACGGCAATTAGTGACTCGTGGATGCAAAATGTTCGACTCATTTGAACAAAATGTGTGAGTTTCAATTTCACTTTGCACGGGATTGATCCAAGTCATAATTTTACGATAAAACTATTTTAATATACTTAGAGTTAAGGGGTAAAGAAAAATCTATGTTTCATCGATTGGGCTTATGTAAAGATATAATATAACACATAACATTCCATAATATATTTAGAGTTAAAGGGTAATGAGATATCTACCTTGATCCTTGTAGTTCTAGCTAGAATTAAAAATATGGAGGTGCGCAGTGACGGCTATGGTAGCGGCAATGGTGGAACCCGGTAGTCCTCCTCTCTTTTTTTTTTTCCTTCTTCTTCTTTCTTCTTTTTCTCCTTTCTTTCCTTCCTTTTGCTTCTTATTTTCCAGTACTCTCTCGGCAAAAGAAAACAAAACAAAACAAGAGAAGAAGAAAGTATTGGATGATGATGATATTCTCTCTCTTCTCTCTCAGCCAATGAAATGGGAAATGGGGAGGTGAACTCTCACCTCTCTGCCGAAAATAATGGGGGGTGGGGGAGTTTTATTTTTTGTACAGAAAACATGGGAGGTGGAGTGTGGGAGTTGGTTTTGTAGAGGAATTGGAGGGAGGTGGAGAACTAATATTGAGGAGTAGTGGAGGAAGGTGAGATACAAATTTGGAAGATAAGGATGAAGGTGGTAGAGTGTGAAAGGGAAGTGAAAGTTTAGATCTAGTAGGATTCTAGTTAGGGTTTAGATAGGAAAGGTAAGGGATGAATGTATATCTCTAAAGTATTTCAAATACGATTTTCTAAGTAATATCAATTATACACATAATAATATATTTTAATTAATTAATCTAACTAATTATTGAATTAGTATTTAACGTTTCAAATTTGTATAAAAAAATAGGGCAAAAATCCGGGTTGTTACACTAATGCTCACCCAGAACCAAACCAAACAGTTTAAATGTATAAAGGAATTATATAATTACAAACAGAATGAAAATAATTAAAATACACCCCATAAACAGTGTTGATCGGGGCACATCCTCACCACTATCACGCCCTCGATTTTCAACAAAAATAAAGATAGCTTTTTGTAAATAAAACTCCTTACAATATCTTACATAGTACCCCAAAAGATTTCACCATGTCCTAATCATTAAATTACATATCCAACTCCAAGAGTTTGAATATATTACATCATAAAAGAAATAGAGTTAAGGTTCTATTACATTCCCAAAACATATTTTATCAAAAGTCCATGAGTCTCCTTTGCCACTTCTTTCGAAAATATGCACTTGAATGCATGCACTTCACTCCATTCTACTGCTCCGGGTTCACACCTAAAAAATGATAGGTTGAGCTACACTAGCCCAGTAGAGAAATCTACACAACCATTATATGCAAATGGGATGACAGGTAGAATGAATAACGGAAACAAGGTAAGGTATCTCAAAGTAGAAACAAAACATAACTAGTGATTGTCCCAATATTGACGACATATATGAAGTACCGTGACTGCACATCAAGACTGTAGGCCAAGCACAACATCCTATTCCGAATACTCTATCCACTCCTCGACTTCACTTTAGTCATAACGTCACATGTTTAAAGAAAAGGACCTGTTGATACATGACTCTATGGTGTTGTCCCAGCAACCAATCACTTCTCTCATATATTCATCAAACGAACCCTTACGTTTACTCATATATATCACCGTTGCAATCCCACATCACATGTCATAAACGAGTGCTCCATCCGAGCTATTTATGGAGTCCCGCTACTCCCAACAAATACCTTCCTCACTAAAGGAACTAAATCACATCACGTAGTATAAGTCACCGTACCACAATTCCTCCAACACACCTCACAACTCAACCATTCATCTCAATCACATATAATGAATTCACAACAAAGACTTACTCACAAAGAGGTAGTACGGACAACTTCAACTCAATCAACTCGTGATCATAGCATTATAAGTTTCTCATCACCATACAAGCACTCACATATCAAGAGATATTCTCTCACAATGATTCATAGATTTTCACCTTGCAACTCGTAAAATCGTATAAGTTACGCAAGAGGTATACCATATATCAAACTCAAGGAAATGTCTCACGTGTCCATGCCTAGCGTTGTTTAACTCAAAGGAGTGTTCTACATGTTCGTTTTTCACATCGCATGTCAACACATATAATCTTCGCCCACCTATATTCCTTATATTCTCTAAACCCTCGTTTAGGTGTCAAACGACTCATACGGAACCCAATGACCACTACCAAGCATTAAATATACCACTAGCCTCGTCAACTCATTCAACTAGTACTCAGGAGAACCTAGGAGAACACCCGTGTCTCACCCAAACGATTCTAAGGAAAAGGATTTTTCAACATATACGAACATATCCATCTTATTTTGGCTACCAAATCTTATTGGTTAAGAATTAGGAGAGAAGACCACCACCATTGGAAAGTAAATTTCTGGTACATGAATTTCGATATAAAATTTGCCCAAAACGGAGTTCGGATGAAAAAGTTATGCCCGTTCGAAGTTTTGCCAAAAATGCTGAATTTTCATTCCCTACCGGTAGGACACTTTTTCCTACCGGTAGGAGACCACATTTTCACGAAAATGACTCTACTGGACAGCGTTTCTACCGGTAGGACTTAGGTTTTCATTGCCCGATTTTCAGACTTCACCAGAACATTTCTAACAACAAAAACGACGATCTAAGGCATGATTCAAACACCAAATCAACTCATAAACATATAATAGGAGTGAGAAATCCCTACCTCATGGGTTTTGAGCAAAACCCAACCCTTTGACCGAGTCAACTGAGCTCCAATGAGGTCCGATCATGATTTTTCTTGGATATTCGGAAAACCCGTACTCCGAATAGCAACTTTAATACTCGGGCTTTGTCCGGAATCTCACCCTAGGTGAATGAAATCGAAGAGAGAAGAGAGGAGAGAGTTTTTCGGAGGAGGGGAGAGAGAGACAGCCGAGAGAGTGAGAGAGGAAAAAGTGGAGAAATAATTCTCCTAGGGAGAATTATAGAAGTGGGGAGCAATCCCCCGCTGTAGACACCCTATTTTAGACTATCTGGATCAACACGCTTGCGGTCTTTTTGTTACCCCAATGATGATAAACAGTTGAAAACTCTCCGAGGTCGATGGAAGGTCGTGAGCTTTGAGTGTTGGACCCTCCTCTGTCAAACCATCTCAAAATCCCTTCAAACCCTTCAAATCCAGAGCTTGATGAGCCTCAACAAAACCGAACCTTGCCTACGCCAGCTCCTACTTGGCGTGCGCCAGGAAATTGCCACGTGCCGGACATCGACCGTTGACTGAGTTTGACCTGGTGTACAGTAGGATGTAGGCGGCGTACGCATGGTCAAGGCCGGTCAAATCACCGCTTTTTCGTCACGTGCTCGAGACTTTGTAACCACCACAGTACAGTGCAGAGCCCCCTGATCATTGCATTATGCAGGGGACGTCCCCCTCTCTCTCCTACACAACCCATCACCTAGTCCCATGCATTTAATGCATGGGAGGCTCCTTTCTTAACCTAACCAGCCCCTAACCCCAGCTGATCACCCTGGTCTCAGGCCCTCTCTCCTCTATAAATGCAACCCCTTGCATTCATTTGCAGGGGTCAAGCACATTGAAGAAGCCAAGTCTTTCCTCTCTTCTCTCTCTTGTTCTTGCTTTCCCATTGAATGATTGAGAGATAGAGAAGCTCTATACACCCTACACTACTGACCAGCCACCATACATCCTCCATCTTCAACCCCTAAAGCTCACATCCTTTGATAGGCGCGTAAATGTTCACATTAGCGCCCTCTAATTTATCTTTATTAAGTTCCATTTATATTATTATTTGAAGCTTAATGCTTAATTATTGTGATTGCAGGTATTTGGACAATTTGATACAAAAAGCACAAAGTTGGAAGTACTTGAAGTTAGCTCTTGCCACGAGCATGAGCACAGAGGAAAAGAGTAATATTTGCAAGTCAATTGCCAAAAAAATTAGACTATCTCAAGAAGTAAAAAAAAGAATTGGACATGAACTTCCATTAAGTGGACCCAATAGTTTATAATTAGTTTGACTAATTATGGGCCAGAAGGAGGAAAGTGGCCCACGGCTTTGACTTGTAAAGAGTTAATAGGGTTTTATTTTACTGATGGGGGACGACAGTATATAAGAGGGACGAAGCACAAGGTTGCGGGATCTCTGACGCACGACTTTTGGGGGCTTTCAGCAGCAGCTTTTGTGAAGAGAAAAAAAGAACGGGAGCTGTTGCTGCTGCTGCCGTGAAAAAGAAAAGGACGTGAATCACAAAGGAGGCTGCGTTCTTTTCGACGACAAAACAGAGAAGT
>BPLS01030454.1:0-11226 GCA_019656275.1 Rhododendron kiyosumense | reverse complement strand
AATTAAAAATGTAAATTAAATAAGGGTATTACACCCCCTCCATAAAACAGATTTTTTTTTAAAATGAATTTTATAAAAATATATATCTATCTATAATAATACTAAAATCACTAATTTGTTAGTATAAATAAATATTATGGCTTAAATTGTGAAAGAATAATTAAATTTGCAATTACATATAAAACATAATACATAATTAATTTAGGGACTGCATAAGGGTAAAAGGGTCATTTGACAGCTTTTTACATCATCCATCCTTTCTTATACCCTGTATTAATCCTCCATCCAAACAAAGTATTATTTAATTCCCCTTCTCTAATACGTCATCCAAACAACCTCTTATTTAATCCACTTCTATAAACATTATATCAATGTGGGCCATCCCTTATTAACTAATATCCCTTACTATCCTATCCCCCTTATTAACTAATATCCCCAATTCTTTTCCCGCATCCAAACGGACTGTAAGTGGAACGGGACTTTGGTCATATTTTATAAAATACATCTTCCAATTCGAAATTAACGCGCGCGGTGCGATACCAAATTCAAATTAATTAAAGTCTACAATAAAAGCAACAGAAAATTGGTCTAAGCTCCCCGAATATAGTAGTGGTCCATTGGGCCATTAGCCCATGCTATGTTCGTGTTAATGTTTAGAGCCCCATTGATGTAAAAGTATTATCGTTTAGAGTCCATTAATGGACAAATATACCCTGTTTTTACACCTGTTGTTTACTCTCGCCGTCTCGCGCTCACCTCGATCTCCCCCGGGAAAAATGATAGCTGCAGCCCAACCGCCCAGATCATACCTAGCTCTTCTCTGCTAGATTGCCACCAAATCATTCAGCTCGACCTCCCAATCGCTGACAGAGACACAAACCTCTACTCCGCTGGAGTTCCGCTACCGTCGACGGAGCTCCCAAACTTGGGACGGTATTTTTTAACAGACCAAATCTTCTCAAGAAAGGGCGATTCAGCTCTCCTCCATATTCAATTCCGCCGGCGTTCCATTATGACGACGGAGCTCTCGAACTTGGACGTCTATCACCGGAATATATTATGGATTTATTGGTTTCTAGTTCTACTTTTCTTTGTATTTTACAAGGTCTGCTAAAATGTCTAACCCTTTCTATTTACCTTTTAAGCAGAAGCAATTCATATATATGTGCATTTGGCTTGGGTTGACCGTTGGGTATAGAGAGAGAACAATGCAGAGACGACTTCACCTTTGTAGACCCCACTCACAATTTAATTGTCTCGCAGCCTAATACACCTATGTTAAAAAAAAATAAATATTTGTACTGTAATTTACATCGAACAAATAATATTATTTGTGTTCAGAAATTGGATCATATTAGCTCATTTGTGTTAAAAAAATCGGAACAAATAACATTTTTTTTTATGTCTTCGTTTGATGAGAACGGGTGTTTAAATGTTGTAGAAGACATTTAACCTTATATCAGTATATGTTTGTTTTGCATATGAGACATATAACGTCATCTTCTTGTGTTATTTGTGGATTTTTACATAAGAAATAATATTTCCCAACTTCTGAATTTTTTCCCTTAGAAATTGAATGAGGATTTATCATTATTAACTAGAGATAATGTAAAGAATATCGATTTGTACAGGACAATAAAGAGTGTAAAATTAGACAGATAACCATATTTATTGGTTTTATTGCAATTATACAGAGTACTTGTTTGGATAAATCACCGTATCTTGGATAATAAAGAAGACAAATTTTAATCGATAACAATATTTGTTGGTTTTATAAATTGCAATTATACATAGTGCAAAATTTCAGGAAGATCAGATAATCTTACCTGTTGGTATTTTTTGAATAACAAACAGTTTAGAATTTGAAACTAACCATATCTGTTGGTTTATTGTGATTATATATCTAGACTACAAATTTCACATATATAATCTTATCTGTTGATAGTTTTGGTATAACAAACAGTATAAGATATGGGAAGATAACCACATCTATTGGTCTTATTATAATTATACAGAGTACAGATTTTGTAAAGATAATCTTATCTGTTAATATTTTTGTGATCTAAAGAGATTAGATTTGGACAAAAATCATATTTATTGATTTTATTGCAATTATACCAAGTACAAAAACAAAAAAAATTAAAAAAAAATGAAAAATGAAGGTATGTTTTAATTTGGTACTACATGTAAAGAACGAATATAAGATTATATGTGTGTTTTTCGTGTGACACAAATAATATAATCTATATATTTTTAATTTTATTAGACAATAATTAAAGTAACACATATAAGGTTATTTATTTATTTTCTTGTCACATGTATAAAAGAACAAAGTGAACATTGTCTGTTGCTTTTTTTCAAAAGATACGGAGAATAGTTAACAAAAATAGCATTAGTTGTTGCTTTAATTAAATATAAATTTTTGATGTACTTTTTATGTCGTCAATTATTTTGCGGGATAAAGTTATCTATTTTTTTATGAAGAAACTGAAAGATTAAAATTGCAAAGATAACGTTATAAGTTCTTTATTTCATTTTAGAAAAAGAAAAATAAAAATAAAAAACAGATACAGATAACATTATATGTTAATTTTCTAAAAGATACAATGAATATATTGGAGTAACATAGATAACACACTATAAGAAAAAGTATAGTATTTGGTAATGAAAAATAAAATTTTTGTCACCAAAAGTTACTACAAGATGACGGAAAAAAAAGATTTTTGTCACCTATAGTTTATCGTCGAAAGTCACTTTTGGTGACGAAAAAATTTAGGGAAATGATATTGGAACTAAAAAAATTGATGCAGGCACTCCAAAATCAGTGTAATTCCAAAGTCATTTTCCTTTGTTTTATGGAGTGCCTGCATCAATTTTTTGAGTGTCAATATCATTTCCCAAAATCGATAGTAAAAGTTAAATTTAGTTACCATTTTTTTCATCAACAAATATACTCATTATTTGTTTTCTTTATCTTAGAAAAAGAAAAAGAATTGATTGACAATATGTACAAGAGAAAAGAAGAAAACGAAAAATAAATGAAAGACATTTTAAAAATAAACCAAAGATACTCATGAAATCCGACCAAAGATTTTCCCCGTCCCATTTCTTAAGTTTTACACAACACAAACAAACCAAAGATACTCATACCCGATCATTTTTCTGGTTCTAATTCCCTCTAAAAAGTACCAAATCATTTCCCTAGTGCTCAATCCCTCTGCACCAAAGCTTTGGTCTTCCGTTCCTGTTCTCGCAAATCTCTACCGCTCTCTACGAGCTCCCTTCCTCCACCGGAGTTGTACCGTCTGTTCCACCACCATCTCCCAGAAAAAGAAGCTGCCATCGACGGAGTAGGAAGCACCCATATCCGAAGATCGGAACCACCGATATCCGGCGACGGCGCCATAAAGCTGCCTTCCTCCACCCATATCCAGCGGCGGTGCCCTCTCTGGTGTCTTTGTCGGAACTTTTTCAGAGGATAAAAAGGGTGTGGGTAATTTAAAACCGTTCTGACTCTTCGGTTTTGTTTTTGAAAAGCGGGGGTATTTTTGGAACCCAGGGTTACAAAGTCCTGGCGTCGGTAGTGAAAATATTGATGTCGTAATTCCCTACTATGAACTCCTGGCCAAAGCTCTCCTAAAAGCAATTATGATTAGGACGGGCCTGACGGCTATGCCCATTGTCCACACGGGATTTTCATTACTCCTTTTACTAGGTAGCAGAACATTCCCTCCATGCCTATAAATATCGATATACCCCTTTTCAGTTCCCAAAACTAATCTAGTTCACCCCTGATCTCTCTCTCTCGTATGGATTCTCAAGTTAACCCGCCTAGATGGACACCAAGCCAAAGCCCAACTAAAACACTCCTAGCCAATATTCCCATAGAGCCAGAGATTCACTTTCAAGATCCAGAGGGCGTGGCTAGCTTGGGTTCAGATCATGACGATTCCTTGCCCTTTAGTAACTCCAAGTTTAATTTCCCACTTCTGCCCACATCCCAACATGTTGGTCCACCAGCTCGAACCATCTCACACCCACCTCGACCTCAAGCACCGGCGTATATTGGCAGTGTCGAGGACCCAGTGGTTATGGAGATAATAAGGTCGATGGATGCAGAGAGGGTTCGCGTTGAGAAGCAGGTGCAGCAGAGGCGGGACGAATATCATGTGGTGTGTTTTAACCAGAATCCTGGTGGTGGTGGCGGCGGTTGTGGTGGAGCTGTTGGGTTGGAGGGGAATGGGATTTTCTTGACGTGGAAGGACTTGTGGGTGATGGTGCCGGACAAGAAAGGTGGCCACCGGGCCATCTTGCAGGATGTTACCGGATATGTGGAGCCTGGAGAGGTGTTGGCTATCATGGGTCCTTCTGGTTGTGGAAAATCAACACTTCTTGATACTCTAGCAGGTATAATCTCTCTCTCTCTCTGTATAAAAATTCATAACAACATTTACCAAAAGAAAAAAAAATATAACATACAGGAACTATAGACAAATATCTATGTAAATGTGACGAATTTAAGTTGATTTTATGAACTCAGGTTAAAAGTTATTGATTTTGTTATACAATTATGAACTGAAGATTAATGTTATGATCAATATTTTCAAATTGGGATACATATCGTGTATTGTATTTTTACTTATATAGTTCATATCAAGATACATTTCGTACATTTGAGATGTGTTTGCTGGAAGAGTAGGAGTTTCTATTGTATAGTTGGACAATATTTTTGGACAGCATTTTTGAAAGAGGAAGAATACTAAAGACAAGAGTGGGGAAGGAGAATATTTGTATTGCACTTAAACTTAAACTTTTTTTGGGTTGGTATAAAATGGTTAGAACCTATCCCGACTAGTACTACTCCATGAAAGACTTCAGTACAAAGATATTTTCATACAAAATAAATTTTGAGGTAATTCTAGAATTACATATGAGACTAATTATATTCTAACGTTTCTAGAGCTAGATATTTGAAAGTTTCTAAAAACTAGATATTTATATCTTTTTTCGACAATATCTATCATATTTGGGTTTTGTCAATTAGAGCTTTGTCAAAATACTAAATTTATTTTATGTTTTAACCACATTAATCATAATTAAAATATAATTAAGAAGTAAATACACTTAATAATACCAACAAATTATGCTTACATTTAAAAAAAAATTTAAGATGCAAAATTTCAAATCTCTTAACTGGGACGTATTACATTAAGGCTTTATGTTCTCCTTGTTAGGAAAAAAAAAGTAAGATAAAATACAATCGAAGTATGGTTCTTTCTTTTATATAAGACATATATTGTTGTTGAATTTCTATCAAAGGGTTTGAAATATGCCATAATTAAATCAAACGGCTTAGATTAATGCATTTGGAGTTCTGCTTCTTGAAATAGTGTCCGATTTTTTTTGAATAAATAATCGTAGGATATGTACAGAATTAGGATACATAGTCATATTGTATAATTTTTATGCAAAAAAAAAAATACATGATGTGATACGTATCATGTATCGCAAGGTTTTAACAACTATGATTATGATCTTATTTTATGAAGTCAAAGGAGATTCAAGGAGTGCATGCAGTGCACTCCCGAATAGGGGTGTGTACCGGAACATTATGATTAAAATTTGTTAAATCTATGGATGGAAGGGGTGTGGAAAAGAAAACAATAATGCCTTGAACACATATTTAGACAAAGATCGATGTATCTAGAACCGGTTTAGGAACTTATTCATGTTACCAACCCATATTAAAACATACATGATTCTCTTTTACCGTATTCATTTGCTGCCTTTGTTAAAAAATTTTTTTTTACCCCGATTACTACGATAATATTGGTTCAATTGTTTTACCATAAGGAGTTAAAAGTACTGTCCCAACTCCCAACATCACATTCATGTCGCCTGAGGATTGCAGTAGTGTCCCAACTGTTTTTTCCGCAGCATATTCATGTCGCCTGGGGATTGTAGTACTGTCCCAACTGCTTTTTCCTATAGCTTCGTACGGGAGAACATAGGACATCAACAATTTCTGTAAGGACTCCAGGACTTTAGTGACCTGCTTTCCAAAAATACCCCCTGTTTTAAAATAACAAATATTCTACCATCACGCCCAAAATCACACACTCAAATGTACACTCTCTCACAAAACACAAGAGTCCCACACACACTATGTGTGTGTGCAGTATGTGTGAGACTCTTGTGTTTTGTGAGAGAATGTGCATTTGGATATGGTTGTAGCATCTCTCTTAAAATAAACAACCAAGTTTTAGTCACACCTGAAGAGAGAGAGCGAGACAAACAGAGGGATCGATTAATTGATCAATCTGTGACTGGGAGAAAAAATTCTTGCATCTCCGTCACAGCTCTGCTGCAAGAGGGGCGATAATAGGCACCGGTAGTGGGGAAGGGTCATGGGGTTGGGGTGTGGATCGGAGATGGTGTCGGAGATGACTGAGCATTGCATCTCTGTCTCTCTACTGAATATCTACGGAGTATAGGCTATGGAGGAAGAGAGGTTGCGAAGGACGGAGGAAGGATGGACCACTTGGTAGAATCAAACAAGGGTTTTCTTCTGCTCTTAGATGCTAAAGACGACGACGTGTACTGCTTGTGTATCGGCTACTATTTTTTGTTTAGTATTTTATGAGTATAGGCTACTATTGCTTCCCATTTCAAGGCAATAGAAGAGAGAGGATGTTAGAAAAAGTAAAAATCAGCTTTTTTTCTGTGCACTGCAATTTATCGGACCCAGGGGCTCTGCTGTCAGGATGGGCGCAGTAGCCTCTGCTCCAGGCGCCGTTTGATTTTAAAAAAAAATTCAAATCACCCCTTTGCAATCATATAGAACAGAAACATGATTATGAGAGGTCTAGAGACAAAATTTGATTATGTCTCTTTAGAATAATATGATCAAAATAATAAGATCTTCACACCCGTTCAAACGGATTAAAAATTGGAGTACTTAATTTTTTAATTATATTTTTTAATATATAAATGGTCTAAAAAAATTAAGTGCGAAAATTTCCACTCCGTTTGAAACGGTGCAAAGAGCTTGCTATTAAGTGCGAAAATTAACAAGATCTTTGCACCGATTCAAACGGAGTGGAAATTTTGGCACTTAATTTTTTGAGACCATTTATATATAAAAAAATATAGTTCAAAAATTAAGTATTCGAATTTTTAATCCATTTGAACACTGAAGATCTTATTATTTTGATCATATTATTCTAAAGAGACATAATCAAATTTTGTCTTTAGGACTCTCATACTCACGTTTCTGCTCCATAAGATTACAAATTAGTGGTTTGAATTTTGTTTTTAAATCAAACGGCGAGCCTGGGTAGGCGCTACTGCGCCCATCCGGGCAGCAGAGCCCCCTGGTCCCAATTTATCAATGGGAGTGGTTTCTGGTTTTTAACTTAATTATTAGTACTACTCCTGCGTCCCAATTTATTTGTCACAGTTTTATTCTAATCGGATAAAAAAATTAGTTATATCTTTAAATTGGTAATAAATTTTATATCCAATAACTTTTATATCCTGCGGCGGCAATGATGGCGATGTGGTGGTGGCGGTGGCGTGCTGGTGGTGGTGGTGGCGAGCTCGCCTCTTTCCAATCGCTTTTTTTTTACGAGGGAAGTATTTTTGTCAACAAAATAATGAAGAGAACTTATTGGGGTATAGACTCTTTGAAAAGAATCTAGTAGGCTATTCTTCGCCCAAACGGAACCGGCCAAAAAGTTCCCCTTGGCTTTGTCCTGGCCTTATAAATGTTCAGAATGTTTGTGTCGTGAGTTATGCAGCAAATATTATTTGGGGCTATTGACGGGATGGTCCACTTTCGTGGGCCTTATTACCACCAGCTCCAGTCCAAAACAAAAAATGCACAGACAAGGATTCTACCTGAATTTCGAGAAATTCTTCAGTACCAAGTGGGCACATGACAGCTGGTGCTGAGCACTATTTCGGCCGTTCAAATGTGTTTTAGACGGTCTAAATCTGTTTGGATAATTTGTAAGTGTAAAATTATCAAGACACCCCTTCAAACCCAAACAGATCTGGACCGTCCAAAACACGTTTGGACGGCCGAAATGCGTGCTCAGCACCCGCTGTCCCGTGCCCGCTCAGCACTGAAGAACTTCTTACTAAAATACCCCTCTTGTACACAACTACTGTAACCATCCGCAAACACTAGTGCGGTTTCGAAGTACCATCATCTGACTCCTTCTCCGACCCCTATCTTGCTCTTCTCTGACCCCTTCCTCCGGCATCGGTAACTTTTCTCCACGAGATCTCGCAAACCGGTCGCCGATGATGAACCAACGACCGCGGCATCAGCGTCAACCGTGACGTCGACAATCTCTCTCTCTCTCTCTCACACCAGCCGGATCCTCTCCTGGTACGAGTCAAGCGACACCCCATCGTCGTCTTCCTCCGGATCAGAGTGTGAGGGTTCCAAAGGCCAATGTTGCCATCAACTAGACCACCAGCGATGAGAACAAGAGAGAACTCCCGGCGACGAAGTGTTCCGCGCTGACGACAACCGGTTGAACCGCTCGGAGCTGGTGGACTCGTGTCATCATCTTTTTCTTCTTCTTGCTCTTCGTCTTCTTCAACTGTATTGACGGATCTCCGATGACCACTGTTATGATGTTGTTGTGAAACAGCTGAGATACAGTGAAATTCATGAAGCACTGCGAATTTGTTTTAAGTCATTGAAAAAAACACTGAGAAGTTGTGGTAACCGGAAAAAGCACTATAAATTTATTTAAGTCACCGGAAAAGCACTGTAAATTTTGTGAAAAGTCGCTGGAAAAAGCACTGTGAATTTGTGGTCACTGAAAAAAACACTGGGAATTTTTGGTCACCAGACGGGCTGGAGGTGGTGGTGGTTGTGGGTGAAGCCGTGAAGGTGGGAGGGGGTGGTTGTGTTTCGTAAATGGTAAAAGGGTAATCTTTATCATAAGGTTGTACGTGGAGATAAATAAAAATTAAATTCATCCTTAGTGAAAATAAAGTCTTGATTTTCTAGATCTATAAGTAATTTTCTCATAATAAGGATATCTCTTTAAAAAGTTAGATCAAACACCAATAGTCATGTGTTCTACTTGGGCTATCCATTTTATCAAATAAAATACAAGTTTTTCACGTGCCTATCAATTTCTGCTCAAGTATTTTTATTTTTATTTTATATATACGCTTTTTTTCTGTAAGGCTTAAAAGAAATGAGTTTTCAGCAGAACCCACTATTGGAATAGTTTGGAGGGGCACAAAGAGATAGAGTATGGCACGGAGATGATCATCTCAATAATTGTTGATGTAAAGAAATACAATTATATTTAACGATAGCTTTTGTAATGCTCACATGGTTAAGCTGCTAATTGCAGGGAGACTTGGAGATAACACGACACGGACAGGAGAGATCCAAATCAATGGCCGTAAACGAACTCTAGCCTTTGGCACTTCGGTAAGATAAAATAAAATTGGTACAAATTGGAACCACATTCACCAATTGAATAGATGGTTAAAATTCAATAAAGACGAAAATCTTTCGAAAAAAGTTGTATTATTTTTTGAAAAGCCAAAAATAATTTTATGAATAAATTTAAATGGACACACAGCTCAAAATAATGCTTTTTGTCAAAATAAATTTCAATTTTTTTGCTCCTAATGAATAAATATCAATTGGTTCTTTTGACTTATCGAAAGATATACAAATTTTTCTTGATAAAATATTACTCCTTCGGTCCCATTTTGGTTGTCCATTTTCATTTTTAGTGCCGTTCCTTCAACACTTATATCTTCTAATATGAATCTCTAAAAATATACAATATTTATGGATCTTGTTTGATAGTTCTCGATTAGATCTATAATACAAAGTTTTCAAAATTATGAAAAACATTGTAGATTGTGAGATATAAGCGTTGAAAGAATGACACGAAAAATGAAAATGGACAACCAAAATGGGACGGATGGAGTATTTTAAAGTTTTCATTTTAGAGATAGGACAGACTTTTTGGGATGATGGGAGCAGGTAGGACTCTATTAGGGGTTGAGTGGGTTCAAGCAAACCCTCCCTGAATTCAAAATATGTACTAAAATTTTCTACTTTTCACATATATTATAACTTTTGTGATATTATCTATACTGAATCATTCATACAAAATTAGAGTAAATGATAGTGCATTTAAATTTGTGGATAAGTAGATCATATAGCTTAACAAAACAAAATAATTAGGCTTGACAAGTTTTCAATCAAAGTAAATATCTTTATTTTATATATTGTTCTGCGTATATAGTTTTTTTAAATATTTTTTCGTCCCTGAGTGGAGTACCTTATAAGCTTATGTTAAATCAAAATCGCTGCTCTAATTTCCTTCAATGAAAAAACTTAGAAAATTGTAGTAAAGCATAAACGTCCAACAATTACTGAATCAATAAAATTCCAGTTTCTTATTTTGTCCTTCATTTCAGGCCTATGTCACACAAGATGACAACTTAATGACAACACTAACAGTAAAAGAAGCCGTTTACTACTCAGCAGAACTCCAACTTCCTGACTCCATGTCAAGATCGGAGAAGAGAGAGAGAGCAGACGTTACCATAAGAGACATGGGATTGCAGGACTCCATCAACACAAGGATCGGAGGGTGGAGTTGGAAAGGCCTGAGTGGCGGACAGAAGAGGAGAGTCAGCATTTGCATTGAAATCTTGACGCGCCCAAAGCTTCTCTTTCTCGATGAGCCTACCAGCGGGCTAGACAGCGCTGCGTCTTACCATGTCATGGACCATATTATAAAGCTCGCGAAACAGGAGCAGAGGACCATGGTCGCGTCTATCCACCAGCCCAGTATTGAAGTCTTTGAGCTGTTTCACAATTTATGCCTTCTCTCTTCCGGTCGAACTGTCTATTTTGGTTCCACTTTCGCTGCAAATGAGGTAACAAATTTCAGATATAGCTAATTACATTTGTTATTTTCTTTTCCTTTTTACTAATTGGTACATTAATTAGAAATAGGTATTACTCAGCATGTATTTAATTAAACGAATGGACTAGTGGATTGACTAATGAATGTATTTTGATGCAGTTTTTCAGTTTGAATGGCTTCCCTTGTCCACCATTGAGGAATCCATCTGATCACTACCTTAGAACGGTCAACACAGATTTTGATGTGGTAAGCAACCGCAGACCCAGTTGGGGCACGTGGGGCCCTTATGCTTTTTTTTTTT